>JARHVA010003594.1:897500-972500 GCA_037957365.1 Torreya grandis | reverse complement strand
TATCCATTCCCTTGTGCACCTTCAAATTACATCAAATCTTGTATAAAATAGATAATTTGACTTATATGTATAGGTGATGGTACAAAATAATTGAATGATAAGGAGCCTAAGAGAGTTCCAAGTAGGTCCAAATAACTTTATAGTCTAATTGACTCCTTTTGGATGCATTTCTATTCATTTTTTTCTCATTAGGATCTTATGAGGGTTTTAGAAAGCTTTTAAGTCATTTAGGTTCTTAGCAATGGTTTATAAAGATTAGGCCCCTGACCTTGAATCCAATGCCAATGGTTTTAATTTCATGACCTACCTCAAATATCCATAAGTTATTAAGACCACATGCATCTCGTCTGTATAGATGGGAGTGAAAGGAAGTTGTCTCTCAGGTAGCTTCTATGTATTCTGGACACCCCTAAGAAAAATTGAGGCCAAAAATGATAGTGAGTCTCATAAACTCTCAATTATCCCATGAAATATCTCACAATTTTTGGGGAGATCACATGATCATATGAGTGAATTTATAATTCATGAGATTCATGTCTAGTTATAGGCCTTGAAGGCATAGATTGGGTTTTCTAAGTGTGTGACTACTTATGATTGGAAACAGTGGTTGTAGGACCTCCTCAAAAAAAAATCACCTCTAATTCAATCCTACACATCATCCCATAATGCCTTGAGTTTATCTATTTCATCCTTTCACCATCAATATACTATGTTACATTATATTGCTTATGGAGTGTCTTAGGGTTGAGACAAAATAGTGAGCACTTAAATTGTTAGTATTACCTAAAAGAGACCATGGAGGTCTTTTTAAATTCATGATGACCCTTTGTACTAAGTTTTAAAACCTTACCATGACTTTGGAGGCCTCAAACATCAAATTACCTCGTGACAAGTAGGGTTTTAGGCTTATAATGAGTTTTGTAGTTTTCTCTATGTTTCCTTCAATATAAATATTCCTTATGACCTTTGTGTATCTTTATTATAACTTACATCACCTCAATAAACCCTATCCTTTCATTTATAATCTTTAAGACCAGCCTTTGTTAATGATGTAGCTTGTTTCTCTTTTTGGAAGGTTTCTTGACTATGTATTGTATACTATCTTGTAGTGATCCTCTATATGTTATTAACCTCCAATAGGTTCATGACATCTATTGGAAGTATTAATTAGGTTAAAAATCTTTTACAATACTTAATATGCCCTATTATATATCCTTGAGACCAATTTAGCCCTTTATCATCAATGCACTACAGGTGTGTTAGTTGTATTGTTTATGTAGTGTCTCAGGTATGAGACAAAAAATGAGTACTTACACTATTAGTCTAACTTAAATGAGACCATGTATGTCTTTTTTAATTCATGATTACCCTATTTAATAATTTATAAAACTTGACCATGCTTCTAGAGGCTTCAAATATCAAATGACCTCATGAGAGGCAAGGTTTGTTAGTGTGACTGTAGGGTTTTGGGCTAGACTGAGTTTTGTGGTTTTCTATATGTTTCCGTCAATATAAATACACCTTATGACCTTTGTGTATTTATATTATACCTTATATCACCTCAATCACCCTTCTCCTTTCATTTCTAAGACTTAAGAATAGTATGTGTTAATGATGCATCTTGTTTGTCCTTTTAGAAGGTTTATTGATTGTGTTTTATATATTGTGTTTTAGTTCTCCTCTATAGCTTACTTAATTTACCCTCTACTATATCCTTGAGACTATATTATCCCTTTACCATCAATGCATTATAGGTGTGCTATTTACATTGCTCTAGGTTCATTTTGGATTTTTAAATTGTAGGAGTGAAGTCCCTTTTTTAGAGAAAGTAGGTAAACCTTCCTATTTTTCAACCATATTTAGCTTTGTACCTTACACCTTTATCCCAATTTATGAACATTGAACTCATGTGTTTGATCCTAGATTGAGGTCTAAATATGTCTTACCATCTCAACAAGTAGATATGAGATCTATATTGTTGTTAGGTCCATAAATCTCATTTATTGAATCTATTTCCACTTTTTTTAATGTCTCAATCCTCTATGGTATTCTCATTCATGTACCTCTCCATCTAGTTTTGATAGTAGGTAATGGTCTCACTATTTTGAATACTTACCTCTCTTCTTAAATTGGTATAATATGTTATAGACCTTGAAGGTAATGGAAACCTATTGTAGAGCTTAGAACATACAACTTGGGTCTCTCACAAATCATTGACACCTCCAACTTATGAGACATACATATTTAATGTGCATTATAATTATAGATGGCATTGAGGGTATAGGTAAATTATGACCTCAAACTAGATTTACCTGCATGATCAACTTAGATTTAGGAATCATATTAAATTGAGGGTATTCATTTTAATTTGTTTTTCAACTTCAAATTCAGACCTTCACCTACAACTATAAAAATGTTGTTCTCATCTTTCACTAGTGTTCACTCCTAGCATAAGGGGATGATTCTTCCCATCCCCTCATGTCGACACATGAAAAAAAGTTGAATCTAACATTAAATAGATATATAGGATTTTCAAGTCTATGTTCATCACTTGGTTCACAGAGACCAATTTCCAAAATGCAACTAGATGAAATAAACTAAGCCATTAGGATTGCACATGTAGTTTGGAGATACTAAATATATTAATGATTATTCATACTTCATAGGCTAGAAATATTGAAACTATGACCATGAAATGGAATCTTATAAGGACCCCTAACATACACCAACTTCACTCACTCTAACTCCTCTTCTCTACTATGTACCAAATAAGAATCGTTGACCCTTTTTGAGCTATCCAAGAGAGTAGAGAGAAATTGGTTTTCATCAATTTTGGATATTTTGAAACTAATTGAGCCAAAAAATGATATTTAAGGATGCCATGATACCTTTTCAGAGCCTTCACACATGTAGATTAATCACCATAATTTATATAAGTATCTAAAAATGACATTTTGTGGGTGATATCCTTCTCTTTATATTGAACCTACAATGTTTCTTTTTTAGAGCCTTTCTCTAACATTCTATGACATGTGGTACATTATCTTACATCTTGAAAATATTTTTATTTTGTGAAAAACTATACAATTCCTTATAATGACCAAAATGATGGCATAAAAGGACATTAAAACAAATAGACAGATATGACAAAGACTAAACATGTTGTATGACCCTCAAACTATGAATTGGCCTCATTTAGGTCCATGTTGACCATTTTCAAACCTAGATGACCTTATGGAAATTTTTAACATGTAACAGGTTGACCTAATTTGATCTAGGGTAAAATTTTATCAATAATTTGGTGATTTCCATGGGTAGCATGCTTACTATGCTAAGGACCATTTGCCTTCTTCAATTGGGAAATGGAGTCACTCATATTCTATAATTGACACTGATATGCCTTTGAAAATAATCCAATCTCACACCAAAAATAACAATAAACAACATAAAAAATAAAAAAATACACACACATAAAATCAAATAAAAGGATATACGCACGTGCTAACAAGCACTTAGGGAACATAACAATAACTTAAGAAAATTAAAATATATACAAAATAAACTGAATCAAAATGAAAAATTGCACCATATTTTTCTCCATGAGAGGAAGGAGTGTATGAATCAAGTTGTCTTTTGATTTTTATCCTTGATGTCTTTAACTCCTTCATGCTTTCCACTCTCTTTTGCATGATATTCAATGCAACAACAACAATAGTTTCATGCTCACCAAGATATTCAAAGAGCTTTTCATAGTCAATCCCATATTTATCATTATCTTTAATGAAAAAATCTTGTATGATCTTCTTACGCCCATGAATTTAAACCTTACTAAGGCCTTTAACCCCTTGAATAATCTTAACATCTTGATGCCATTCACTTTTGTCTTATTTCTCTTCAAGAATCACAACTTATTCAAACTCATATCCTTGATCATTATGTATTTTATCAACTTAAACTTATTCACTTGAAGATTTCTCAACTTCAAGGTTGGTTTCCACTTCAACAATATTGGTACTTTGGAAGCTATTATGTTGTAGTTCAAAAGGCAATGCATCTTCAACCATGTATTTAGATTGAATAATAGGATGTGTAGGCTTTTCAAGGGCCTCAAATTCACCACATACCTCATTGAATCTTTCTAATAAGCCATATTAATTCATCGAGTCATCATTAGTTTATTATTCTATTGTATTTTTAGATTCAAGTTCTTTCTCATACATATGAGTCTCACCCAACTCAGCTAATGTGATGTCCTTCTCAGGCATCTCCTCTCTAATTTCTTGATCAAGATCTTTGTGAATAGCTACAACATAATCTTGATAATCTTATTCCTCACTTAAGAATATGGATTTATTCTTATCTTCACTAAGGGGAGTACCTATAGTGAATTTTTCATCATAGAAACTTGAGAAGTCTTTTTTATCAGCTACAATTTGAGCCTCATTTTCTTTACCAATCTCCCATAGGATGGGTTGTGTTTCAATAAGGGTTGAGGTGGGAGGGTGGTAAATAATTTTATGGGTTATATAAAGAGTATGAAGTGTGTTGGATGTTTCATGAATGGAAATGGATATGGAGGGAGAAATTTTTAAAATTTGGGATCTTAGAAATGAGAGAATCTTGAAAGAATTATCAAAGAGAGAGAAGGTTCAAATTTTCTATAGACATTTCATTTTCATCAAAAATCACATAACCTTTATCATATCCTTCTTGAGGCTCTTAAATAGCTACAAATTTATCTTCCACCTTCTCAACTAAGGCCTCTTTTTTATGTTGAAAATACTCTTAGATAGACTTCCATGAGGGAACACCTATAGGTTCATGGTGAGAGGGAAATGAGGCTTGGACAAACATAAGGTCTTATTTTTTGACATCAGCTTCTTAATCCTCACTCTCTTCATGTATCTTTACCCAATACTTCACTACTTGGTTCCAAGTTATAAATTTGAAGCTAGTAGGATCTTTTGAGGATTGGATGCACTCTCTTAGAGGCTCCTCTTGAGGATAGTGAATGATTTCATAAGGAGCATAAGAAAACTGATATGTAACATAAGAGGAATATTAAGGAGGGGAGGGAGAGACTTGTATAGGTTCAAATGCTTCCACAAGAGTAGTGGTATAATTCAAAATCATAGTCCAAGAAGGCCTCCAAGATGATGAGATATTGATGTCTTGAGGAGGGGTAGTTATAGCTTGAGGAAAAATTCCTCCATGAATATATCTTTTAAGAATTTAGACTTCTTCTTCAAACATCTTAATCACATCTTATTATTCATGATAGACTTATTTATAAGGATATTCAACAACATCATGATCATATGGAGAAGGAATAGGATGATCATAGGGTTACCATGGTTCATAAGGATAATAAAAATCTTTTTAGGGTTGTTAAGGAACATATTATGGGTCATGACAAGGTTGTTAGGGAGGTGTATATTAGGAACTCTCATAATATCCATCCATACCAGTTTAATTAGTCAAATGAAACATAAGATTTTTAGAAAATTATTTTCATAATAAGTACATGGTCTACTTATAATTATCTGATTGTAGTTGGAGTTTCCATTGGTGTTTTATTAAATCTATCTAAAGGCTTATAGGTATAAGAACACACAAAAAATCCTTCCACTCATTTGGACCTTAAGTCCCACCATGCATGCCAGAACTATTATAACCAAATTTTCATCCTTGGAAAAGTTTGTTCAGATCTCTCATAATTGGGTTAAACATGCGATTACCCCTAAACCTATGGGTTATTTACATTAGGGGTAAACCTCTAGGTTGAAGGGCTATCACCCTTGATCTAACTCTTTAGGATATCAACTACACTAATCTAATCACTTTTGGGGGGTGAAAAGGGAAGAAGGAAACATGAAATTAAGCTATACTAATGGAGGTGATACACAAAAGATATCTCCACAAACATACTTGAAACTTATACTATGAAGGTAGATTACCAAAACTAATCTCAACTCATTGTTCTGATAGCATAAATGTTTTTACATGGAGGTAGGTTGTTATGCTTTTCTAAAGGTGATTGAATAGGAGGTTTGATCTTAAACACTACTAATATTATTCACACTTAAAATACACCTAACAAATAGTTACACTTTATGAGACATGTTAGAATAAATGTTACTCATATAATGTACATACTAGAGCAGAATGGAAGTAAGGATATAGAATCATCATTTTTCATCCAAAATGGACTACTTGACATACTTAGGTAAGATTGTTTAGAGACTAAACCAGCTTAAATTTTTTTTTCAAATTCAAAACAAGATGTCAAACTAGTAGGGGTTCACCATAGCAACTATGCATGCTTTACAATTATAAAATGGCTTCAATATATAGAGCAATAGAGAGAGAGAGAGAGAGAGAGAGAGAGAGAGAGAGAGAGAGAGAGAGAGAGAGAGAGAGAGAGAGAGAGAGAGAGAGAGGAGAGAGAGAGAGAGAGAGAGAGAGAGAGAGAGAGAGAGAGAGAGACAGAGAGAGAGAGAGAGAGAGGAGAGAGAGAGAGAGAGAGAGAGAGAGAGAGAGAGAGAGAGAGAGAGAGAGGAGAGAGAGAGAGAGAGAGTCACAATACCAAGTTTCAAGTCTTAAATACTAGTTACAATGAAAGAAAAGAAGTTATAAAATAGATCATGAGGTCCCTTTGGACAACTATCTATCTAAAACATGAATTCTTATTGAAGTTGGTGTAGGGACACTTTATTGTCCTTCTTAAAACTGCTCTTTTGATGAAGAGTCTACTAACTACCTAGAAATGACTTAGAGGTCATTGACATAGGATCACTAACTTTAGAATGTGGGAACATGATTGGTTTAGTTTATTATGAACCTTTCCAAATGATAAATCTCTCTTTGACATATGTTGTTACTTCCTTTCAATCACTCATTAGCCTTCTAAGACTCAATTCTCACACTTGTCACTGTGGTGATTTTCACATACTCAAGAGAATTCATTATATATATATATATATATATATATATATATATATATATATAATATATATATATATATATATATATATATATATATATATATATATATATATATCTGTGTGTGTGTGTGTGAGAGAGAGAGAGAGAGAGAGATAGAGAGACATCATATAGACTTATTTATCCTCTATTTTATCATATAAATCTCGAAAAACTCAAAGCTATACTTCTTATCTCAAACTTGGCAAATATCTTGCTTCTCACTATTCTATCCAAGACTACCTACAACAATTATGTTATCAAAGGGGTTTTCATGCATGAATAAGGTGATAATTGGGGTTTTAGGAGTCATACCACATCTCCAAATACTCTCCACTATGGATTTTACCTATCCATTCCCTTTTGCACCTTTATATTAACTCAAATCTTATAGAAAATAAAGAATTTAACTCATCCATCCAAGTGATGGTATGGAATAATTGAATGGTTATGATCTTCAAAGAGTTCCAAGTAGGTATAAATCACTTTATATTCAAATTAACTCATTATGGATGAATTTATATTCATATTTTTCTCATCAGACTCTTATGAGGGTTTTAGGAAGGTTTTAGGTTATTTAGGTTCTTACACATGGTTCATAAAGGTAAGGCCCATAAAATTTGAACCAATACCACTAGTTTAAATTTCATTACCTAAATCAACTATCCCTCATTTATTGAGACCCCATGCATTTTTTCTATATATATGAGAGTGAAATAAGTTGTCTCTTTGATAGTTGTTATGCATTTTGGACACCCCTGAGATAAATTAAGGTAAAAATGACCAATCTAAGATGAAAAACCAATGAATATCATGAACTATCAATTATCCCATAAAATATATCACTTTTTTTGGGGAGATAACATGATCATATGAGTGAATTTAGAAGACATGAGGTTCATGTCTAGTTTTAGGCCTTGAAGGCATTGACTAGGTTTTTTGAGTATATGACTACCTATGAGTGGTAATAGTGGCTCTAGGACATCCTTAAAATAATTTCACATATAATTAAATCCTATAAATCATCCCAAAATTCCTTAATTATTTCCATTTAATCCTTTCACCACCAATGCACTAGATCTACAAGTATTACATATGGAGTGTCTTAGGTCTAAGACAAAACAATGAGCACTTACACTCATAGTATGACCTAAAAGAGACCATGGAGATATTTTTAAATTAATTATTACCCTATAAACTAAGTTTTAAAACTTTAAAATTCTTATGGATGCCTCAAAAATCAAATTACCTCATGATAGGTAGGGTTTGCTAGTGTGACTATAGGGTTTTAGGCTTAGACTGCATTTTGTAGTTTTTTTTATGTTTCCTTTAATATAAATACACCTTATTAATTGTGTGTTTATATATTATAAATCATAATATCTCAAACACCAATTTAATTTCATTTATAATCCTTGAGACCAGCATATGTTAATGATGCAACATGTTTATCTTTTTAGAAGGTTTCTTGATTGTGTATTGTATACTTTATTTTAGACCTCCTATATATATAAATTACATCCAATAGGTTCATGATATTTAATATAATTATTATTTATATTTAATAAATTTTACATTAAATTAATCTACCCTCATTTATTCCTTGAGACCAGGTGAGCCCTTTACCATCAATGTATTATAGGTGTGCCAGTTGTATTGCTTGTGAAGTGTCTAAGGTTTGAGATAAAACATTGAGCACTAACACAATAATTATGACATAAAGGATACAATTTATTTATTTTTAAATTAATTATGACCATTTTTACTAAGTTTAAAAACATGACCATGCTTATGGAGGCCTCAAATATCAGATTACCTCATGACATGTAGGATATGCTAGTGTGCCTATAGGGTTTTTGGGCTTATACTAAGTTTTGTGGTTTTATCTATGTTTACTTAAATATAAATACACCTTATGACATTTGTGTATCTATATTAGACCTAATATCACCTCAATCACCCATATCCTTTCATTACAAAGCCTTGAGACTAGTATGTGTTAATGATGGAACATGTTTATCCTTTTGGAAGGTTTCTTGACTGTGTATGGTATATTGTGTTATAGCCCTCCTCTGTAGCTTACTAACCTATAATAGGTTCATTATATTTATTTTAATTATCAATTAGGTTCAAAACCATTTTAAAATATTTAATTTTCCCTCTTCCATAGCCTTGAGACCAGTTGAGCCCTTTACTATCAATGCACTAAAAGTGTGTTAGTTGCATTACTCGAGCTTCATTTTGGATTTTGACACTATAGGGGTAAAGTCAATTTTTTATATAAACTAAGGTAAACCTTCCTATTTTTCATCCTTATTTATCTCGATACCATACACCTTTATATAGGTACAATCACTAAGATTGGGGGGTGAATCAGTGAGCCTAGATAATCCAACTTTAATTTAGATCATTTCAAACTCTAAATCAATTACAACAAGAATTAATGAAGCATACACATTATTCATAGAAATTAAAAAGAGATACAATGCAATATCACACACATAACATAATACATACATGGGAAACCCTCTTTGGGAATAAAACCCACTCTCAATCCTCTAAACACATAGACTACTTGTCTTATAAGGTATTACAAACTAGAGAATGATCATGTCCTCTTAACTAGGATTTAATGAAATGCCTATTCAATAAGGAACACCTACCCCTAAGATGATCAACTCCTTTAGACCACATACCTTTAGTAAAACATGTGAACTAGGAATTTGAATCAAGATAGGTGTTAGTATCTTGTTAGTGACAAAATGAAATCAAATTGAAAAAAAAACACACTAGCTAACATACATCTCTAGGCCTAGTTACTAGGGAGAGCTTAGTGAAGGAAAACCATTTGAAAACATAACTAAAAATGGAAATAAATGAGAAATATGAACATAAAACACCAATTTATTACCAAATCCTTGATTTCTCTGAAAGTTTCCTTCTTTGGCTTGCTTGGAGTGTGCTTCAAGAGATCATCTTCAATGGAGTGTGGCTACCTTCATCTCCTCTTGGCACCTTTGGCTTTGGCTTGGCTTTGATTCAATATTTTTGCATCATAACACTAATTGAAATGGAATTTATAATCAATTTGGCATGGTAAATTTTCATTATCCTAGATTTTTAAAAGATATTTGAGCATAATAACTTTGCACCAAAATAGCTTTCAAATTCATATGGCAAGGCCTCTTATTTATAGATTTTAGAAAATGGCTAGGATCAACCTGAATCATCCATCTCAAGATTGAGATGTGTGGCTAAGGAGTATTACAATTATGTAATTAAAATCCATAAATAGGCTCATCAATATTTGGGATAGACGGGCATTGAATAAGCATGGAAGGGCTTTGATGAGGCATAGGAGGCATGAGTCTTAATATTTGTGGCATTTATGGCCTAGGGATGTCTTCACAAGAAATAAGGTCACTTGATGATGTAGATATTCAATATTTATTTATAAAAACAAGTATTCAACAAGTTTCCATGGAATTATTAATTGGGCCTTGATTTGGATTAACTAGCTCTAAGCATGATTAAGTACTTTGTGCACAAGTTACTCAAATTGATCAGGATGCCTTATTATTGGTCCAAAATTTGACTAGATTATAATTTAAAGTCAATGTTATATGTATTGGATCCATTATCTAATTTAGGATGTTTTCAACAAAAAATAACAAAGGCACATGTCTTGTACAAGAAATTTGATAGAAAAGAGTAGTCTGGAGCACCTAGGTGCAAAATCGGCCTTTTGGATCAAAATGATTTGATCAAAGTTAGCTGGCCTATAAATTGAATTGCTTAATTTAATGATACTTTAGCCAAAATTGGCAATTGAATATATCAATTTAAACTCATTTAATGCATTTTAGTGTTTTTAGGCCAAATTATGCATTTTGGTGGAAATTGGTCAAAAGCTTGGTTAGATGTTATCAATGGCCAGATTTAGGTGTCTATAGTTTACCCCTCTTTGTGAAGATGTTGAAAACTATAGGAAAATCAATATCTTATTAAATAATTAAAAAAGGCTTGTATTCCAAAAAGAAGATGATGGCTAAAGAACAAAGCTCCAACGAGTGTTTGGGAAGCCTATGATGATGCCCCCTTGAGGGAGTGGCCATCATATTTGTTGATGGATGGTCCTTCAAAAAGAAATAAGAAGAAAGGTTGAATTAAACTGTGGTTGAGATTAATCCAAATGATAAAAATTTTGCATGTATTCATTTAAAAAATATTTTGATTTGCCCAAAGGTGGTTATAATTAGCAACAAAAGTCAAAATAATGATTTACCCATTTGTGGTTATAATCATTAAGAGAACCTAAATTAGCTAAAGATCATGGTACCCCAGTTAGGGTTGATTAGCAAGAATAACTCAAGGAAGGATATAACCTAGAATATAGATTAAATATGAGTGGGCACAAAGTGATGAAAGATATGGATAGAATAATGAGATTGATCAATAAAAAATGATTTAGTTGTACTTGTCAACAAGGAGATGCTTATCCTTATTAGCAATGATACAAGTAGAATGGTCAAATGAGTTATTTAGATCAAGGTGGGTGGGATGATTTGATAAGGTCTCAAGGAGAAACTTGTATGGCTACATTGATTTTAGACCTTCTTGCAGCTATTTTTTGTTGTATTATGTGACCATAGGCATCATGATAGAACACCATGAAGACTTGGCCAAAAAATGCATAAAGACCGACTCTTGATCTAATAAACACTAAAAAACAATGCACCAATGATAAAAACCATGATGACAATGTTGACATATGAATATGGATAGATTCAAGTATAGGTGTGCACAAGGAATCACATAATGAATGCACATAGACTAAATCAAGGAAACAATGCTAAAAGCAAATAAATAGGCAAGTGAACAAACAAACAAAAAACAAATAAACAAGAAAAATAAATAAATAACTTGAAATAAACAAACAAACAAACAGAAACCCTGGAAACAAAAGCAAAAGAAATCATCCTAATAATGACCATGCCCCAGTAAGGCAGATCGAGGATAGCTAACTAGGTTTAGACAAGACAAATGTTTTTGGATTTTTGAAATGTTATGAATGTTTTTAGAATTTTGAGGTATTTCAATGCATTAGATAATGAAAAGATACCTACTCACAAAATGGTGAGAGCATTTGGCTTAGTTTGCTCACAAAATAGTGAGAGCGCATGGAAAGGGGGATTGAGGTGACCTCAACATAAATTAAGTATGACCCACATAGTCTTAAAATGACCTTAAGTCATAGTAATTACATCCACATAAAAGGAAAAGAAAAATAAATGAGGTCCCAACAAATTCTCAAATTTGGAAAATGGCCAGTCAAATGAAAATAGTGATGGCAAGGTGATGTAGTAATGCATGATAAACAAGTATTTCCCCTAGTTTTCCCATAGGCAATTATAACTAGGATACAATGGCATAGTTCAATGATACTAATTTTCCCATAGGTGGTTATAATTGGTAGTAAGACTAGTGAGACACCGATTTGCCCATAGGTGGATATAATCAGGATCACATAAACAAATTTGATATAGAATGGAAAATAAAAGATATCTTGCCAGATTAATTGTCACACTAGTTTCATTGACTATCATTGTAAACATGAATTTGATTGATTATTGAAACTTGATCATAATCCTCTCACAAAAGATGTGGGAAGAACCAAATGAACCAAGATCAAATGGGATTGGGTAGGATAAGAATGTAATGATAAGATGGTATGGCATTACTTTCAGATAATGATGGTTTTTGATAGATTAAATAAAATGGTAAGAGGGTTTCCCCCAAGTAATAGGATAAATGGTAGGATCTATGATAATGGAAAATAGGCATATGTAACAATGGCAATGACATGGCAATGAAATGGTATGGTACATGTTTTTATCCTAAGTGTGGTTTTTGATTTTGTTGTTCCTATTGATGAGGAGATGCACATTTTAATCAATAAATGATATAAATAGAATATTGTCATGTTAATTTTTAGCCAACACCTCATCTAAATAGTTGATCTATCAAAAACTAGTTGCAGATTTAGATGATGAGAATATTGTTGTGCTCTTCCTTAGTCATTGATTTTAATTCCTTTAAGTGTCGAGATAAGGTATATTTGTAGCCTCTACAAAGGAAAGTGCAGCCATGGATGGTAAATAGGGATAAAAGTTGGATGACATGTTTTTTTTTTAAATAGAATGGAAAATGATAATGGAATGTGTAATGGTGGGGAAATAAATGAAGATCAGGACGTTCAGTCACACGTAATGTTGTTGATGCTAGATTCAACATAACTTTAGTTGTGGTAGGGCCAAAGACTTATTCTCTCAATAGGACCACCATATTTTTCTATTGTTTTATCTTGAGAGTAGCTACCATATGATTACGCTATAGATTGGAATTTATTTTTATTTGATTTTTGATTTTATCTTCATTGAGAAGTGAAGAGATTTTGTGCTCATCTATTGGCACCTAGATGAGGTTTTCACCAATAAAGTTGTCTTGATTGTCCTATAACACCTCCAAGAAAGTTTCACTAAGGAACATTGTCCTTTGACTTTTATTGTCTTCTAGTTCTTCCAAAAAAAATTCACTAAAAGATGTTGAGTTTTGATTTTTATTGTCCCTTAGTGCCTTTGAAAAGTTTTCACTAGGAGAGTGCTCTTCTGCTACGTGGATCTGGTCTTGGCCTCCTTACTCTTCTTTAACTTTTATATCACCATGAATGCAATTCAATAAAGTGTGATTCTATCAATCTCAATCAAAACTTTTGGGAGATAAAATGTCAATAAAATGGCTATGTTGGTTGATGGTAATGGCCTATGAAATGGTAATGGAATGGGGAGATGCTGCACAATCCTTATATAAGATACTATGATAACTTATGTAGAAGCTGAAGTACTCATCCTCAAAAACTATAGAAGGATCAAAAATGGTTTCAAATTGATCTATGAGGCATGCATAACCAATGTTGTAACAACCATGAACATATTCTTCTTTTGGATTTGATTCTATCTGAAGGGACTCTAAATCTGATGTTGAGATTGATGTTGATTCTTTTTTCGATGATAAATCTAATGTTGGTTCAAGAATAGTACTTGAATCTAACTCTGATTCTTTATCTGATGGGTACTCTATTATAATGATGTCTTGTTAAATGTTTAGTATTAGACAAGAAACAAACTATGATGATAGAATGGGTTCTACAAAGACTGTTTTGTCAAAGTGGGATTCCTCTAGGATGGTAAAAAGGCCAAGAGACAACTCCTCAAAGACTAGTTTATCAATTAGTGGCTTTTGAAAAATAATCATATGGTCAAGGTAATGATTTACCCAAATGTGGTTATAATCATTAAGAAGTGACTCAGTAAAGACTATCTCATCAGTGTGATACTCCTTGATAACTAGTATAGGATAAATAGGTGATTCATCATAGGTTGACTTATCAAAAATGGTTGGTTCAACAAAAACACCTTGGATTAGTTGGTTATTTTGGCCTTGGTTTCAAATGAGTTAGAAGATAAAAGTTTATAACATATCTTGGTATTTAAATGATTAGATTAGTTGAGGTTTGGATGGGATTGGTACTGGATGAGGAATGACTTGTGGTTGGATAAAGGTAGAGCATTATGTAGCATGATTAATTACATGAGCTAAAGGTTTAAGTCCTAAAATGTTAATGATAGGGTGTTGTGGAGCTTGATTACTCATAAAAGCCAAAGGGTGAGGTCCTAATATAGAAATGGTATGGCATTTTAGAGCCTAATTACTCACACAAGCTAAAAGATGAGGTCTTAGAAGGATAAGTTTGGGGCATTATGGAGCTTGGTAGATCACATAAGCTAAAGAATGAGGTCTTGGCATGGGAATGGTGTGATTATGGTCTTATAATATAAATGGTATGATGTGGTGGAGATTTATTACTCGCATAAGCGAAATCATCCAAGTCTTTCTCATTAACCAAATCATCCCATTCTTCAGTTGGATCATAAGCTGGTTCTTGACTATATTTCATGTATTGATTATCATAAAGAGGGTATGGATCTGTATCCCAAACAACATTATCTATAGTTGGGTCTTAAAATTCCTCCTCATAATCCTCTTCATACTAATCAAGGTCTTGATTTGGATCATAATTTGTTTCATTACTTTGTTCCCATGAATTATTAGTATGAGGTGGATAGAAATCTATCTTACAAACCATATTAGCATCACTAGGGTCCTGACCAAAGCCATAAAAGTTATTTTGTACAACCATTCTATCATAAGTTGGATTATACATGAACCCACAATAGGTGTAGTTAAACATATCTACATAAATGATGAAAGCTCTAAAAATAAAAAAGATTAGAGTTATATAAAGTCTGAAAAACTATGTCCAAAGGATAAATGGTTCAAACTTGGTCTAACTTGGTCAAAAGTAGTGTTGTATCTCTAATGTGGTCAAAAAGTGGAGTTGTATCTCCAAAATGGTTTGTGCTAAGACTTGGCATAAAATATTCTAATGTCAAACATCTAATGTCAAATTTCATATGCATAAAAGGTCAAGTGTCTGAGAAAAAACTAGCATGTCAAAGGTCTAGGTCAAAGTGTTCCAAATAAGGTCTAAAATAGAAAGAGAAAAAGTTGAGTTGTTAGGTCTTTTTTCTAAATCTGGAGTTAAAATATAGGCTTAATTAAATAGGCATATGCTTTGAATTTTGGCCAAATGGTGTCAAAAGCTAGACTTGAAACAAAGGCATGATGTGATTTGATTTAATCTAAAAAGTTTGGAAACAACTCTAATATAGACCTAACATACAAAATAAAACATAAACATCATTAGTTGGCATAAAACATAAGGAAAAAGGATCTTAGATAAAGACTATATTCTCCCAAATAAAGGCACAAACAATGATGAGGATAAACATTAAACAAACAAAACATCCATAGTTTTCAAATTTGGGTAATTGATTAACTAAAGTTTTGAAACCCAAAAGAGAAAGATATGTGTATCAACCCCATGAATTGAGGCCTAAACAAAAATCAATCAATGTTTGAATCTAAACTTAATAAGGCTAATTGAAAACTCAATGTTGAAAACTAGGTTTTGACCAAACAAACTAGACAAGATTGGACAACATGATGGCACAAGACAAAGGTCCAAATGGTATACATGACAT
This sequence comes from Torreya grandis, assembly GCA_037957365.1. NCBI lineage: Eukaryota > Viridiplantae > Streptophyta > Pinopsida > Cupressales > Taxaceae > Torreya > Torreya grandis. The sequence continues at coordinate 956,355 of JARHVA010003594.1, read as the reverse complement.
GGTTTGAAACAAACAATTTTTGATATAAGGTAAATTAGTCTTGAAATGAATTGAGCAACCTAATGGTGTAAGCATGCTAGAATGATGTGATCTGTGTTATTTTTTAAAGATAAAAGGGAAAAATGGTTTGATATGATTTTGGAATCTTAACACTACCCTCTCTAACTCAAATGGCACACATACAAACAAGTCTAGCAAAAATTTCAAGGCACAAGTGTGGTGTAAAATGGCTAGCATAACACCTATTTGGAAAAAAGAATGATGCATAAATAAATTGATTTTGGCATGGTTTACAAATAAACAATCATGTTTTACTCTCAAAACATACCAAGAAAAAATGACCAAAATACTCTAAGTATAATCATCCAAATCCTAACAAGGGTATGACAAAATGGGGTTGACAAAAACTAATTGGTTTTTGATCATTCTAGGTGAATCAATTACATAATTAATTTCATGTCAAATGATGAAAAAAAATCATGGATTTTGGGTCCACAGCACTTGGATTGTTGAAAAAAGGTTTAGTCCTTTTTGCAACCACTACATCTTGTTATTTACTTAGTGTAGTGCGATGTCCAATTATATATATTATGTCCTATGTGTATTCCAACACTAGAAGGTGGTTTAACTACTCAAACCTCTAATCCTAGTGAGAGTGGGTGAAGTCAATGTTAGGAGATGAAACCTTGAGTCAAAGCTTCCTTAAAGAACTCATGGGAGGTAATGATGTCCCCCTCATAAGCCAAGATATAATGAAATGAAAGACATAAAAAGAAAGACTTTAGGGTCATTTTCAAGGTAATCCAAACTATGACAAGTTTTTGGGGAGTGCTTTAGATGGAATTCTTTCTAAGATTTGGACTAGGATTTTTTCACGAAGGATGAATTTTTTGATTCTAAAAGTTCCCTAAAGGGGATGGATGGAAGAGCATACATGTAATTTCCTTCTTTTTGCCAATCAATTAATTAATCACCTATTGCATATAAACTTGAAAAATGAGTTCAATTTTAAGCACAAAATAAGAGGTTAGGTGATGTTATTTTTGTCCCTTGGCCTTAATTGCTAAAATGGTAAAATATTACACAACCACATGAAGCAATAAAGACCTAAGTTCATTTTAAGCCCAAATTGAAGATTCAAGACTTAGCCTAATTTCATGATTAAAACACCAAATTTTAAAATGTTGTAAGAGTTATGATGTATTTTAAGCACTAAGTGAAATGTATCTAAGACTTATCCAAATATTAAGTTCATTTTAAGCACTAATTCAAATGTGTGAAATCAAGCATGTTCATTTTAAACCCAAATGAAAGTGTGTTTGGTTATTCAAAAGCATTTAACTAAACTGCCAAACTACCTCAACCTAAAAAAACATAATTATAAGGGCCCACTTTAAAGCACTTAAGAGTTTAAGAAAATGACATTAAGAATCTAGCTCTTGGATTGATAGGAAAGTTTGGTTGATAGGCAAGTCAGGTTGATAGATGAGTTAGGTTAGATAAGTGAGTTGGCTTGGACAAGTGAATTAGATAGATGAACTAGGTTGATAGGTGAGTTGGGTTGGATAGACAAGCTAGGTTGAACATACAAGTTGGGTTGAAAAGCAAGTTGGGTTGATAAGAAAATTAGTTTGGACAAGCAATTCAAGTTGGACAGGAAAATTAGGTTGGGATGAACCAGAGTTGAGTCGAGTTGAATTAGAGTTGAGTTAGGATGAATCAAAGTTGAGTCAAGCTAAACTAGAGATGAGTTGAGATGAACTAGAGCTAAGTTGGGCCAAACCAAAGCTAAGTTGGGATGAATTTGAGCTAAGTTAGGATGAACCAAAGTTGATTCAAGCCAAACTAGAGATGAGTTAGGATGAACCAAATCTAAATTGGGATGAACCAAAGCTGAGTTGAGCCAAACTAGAGCTAAGTTGGGATGAACTAGAGCTGAATTAGGATGAACCAAAGCCAAGTTGGGATAAACTAGAGCTGAGTTGGGATGAAAGAGAGCTGAGTTGGGCCATCTTGAGAACAAAACCATGGTTTACAAAAATGGACTTTTTAAAATTTTTACTTTCTTTGCTTCCATACTCCAAGATCCTACATGAAAATAGTTATTAGGTTGCTTATAAAGGCTTTGTAAGCAAATTTGTGGGTTGCAGTTCCATCAGGTATGCCATTATGGCACTAGGAATTTGACTCAAGAGATATGTTAGTATCTTGTTAGTGATAAAATGAAATCAAATTGAAAAACCAACACACTAGCTAACATACATCTCTAGGCCTAGTTACTAGGGAGAGCTTAGTGAAAGTTAGCCATTTAGAAACACAACTAAAAATGGAAAGAAATGATAAATATGAACATAAAACACCAATTTATTACCAAATCCTTGATTTCTCCAAAATTTTCCTTCTTTGTCTTGCTCAGATTATGCTTCAAGAGATCTTCTTCAATGGAGTGTGGCTACCTTCATCTCCTCTTGGAACCTTTAGCTTTAGTTTGGCTTGGCTTTGATTCAATATTTTGGCATCATAACACTAATTGTAATGGATTTTGGAGTCAATTTGGCATGGTAACTTTTTATTATCCAAGATTTTTTGAAGATATTTGAGAATATTAAATTTTCACCAAAATAGATTTCAAATTCATATGGCAATGCCTCTTATTTATAGATTTTAAAAAATGTCTAGGATCAACCTAAATCATCCATCTCAAGATTGAGATGTGTGGCTAAGGATTATTATAATTATGTAATTAAAATCCATAAATAGGCTCATTAATATTTTGGATATAGGGTCATTAAATATGCATGGAATGGCTTTGATGAGGCATGGGAGGCATGAATCTTGATATTTATGGCATTTATAGCCTTACGATGTCTTCTCAATAAATGAGGTCACCTGATGATGCAAATATTCAATATTCATTTATAAAAATAAGTATTCAACAAGTTTCCATGGAATTCTTAATTAGGCCTTGATTTGGATTAGTTATCTCTAAGCATGATTAAGCACTTTATGCATAAATTACTCAAATTGATCAGAATGCCTTATTATTGGTCCAAAATTTGACTAAATTAGAATTGAAAGTCAATGTTAGATGCATTGGATTCATTATCCCATTTATGATGTTGTCAACATAAAATAACAAAGGCATGTGTCTCGTATAATAAATTTGATAGAAAAGAGCAATCAAGAGTACCCAGGTGTAAAATAAACCTTTTAACTTCAAATGATTTGATCAAATTTAGCTGGCCCATAAATTGCATTACCCCATTTAATGATACTTTGGCTAAAATCAGCACTTGAATATATCAATTTCAACTCATTTAATGCATTTTAGTGTTTTTAGGCCAAATTTTGCATTTTGGTGGAAATTGGCCAAAAGCTTGGTTGGAGGTTATTGATGGATAGATTTAGGTGTCTACAAAACACATGTTTCATGAGGAGCAACTGCCCATAAGGAATACCAAGTCTTTTAGACCCTCATGTTTTAGTATTTTTTTGCCTTCTTCAATGTGATCTAATTAGCTACTAAAAACAAAGTTCAAATATTACCTACAAATGGAGATCAGTTGTGCACCATTGATCAAGCTTGTGGGAACTCCTCTTTGGCTAAAGAGGAATGACCTACAAATCACACTAACAAAAAAATTATTAATAGAAATATGAATGGGTTGTCTGGTAAAAAACCAATCCCAAGAAGTGATCTGCTTCCTTAGGTAGATGTTAGCCTACATTTAACACTCAAGTTTATAAGTAAACATGAAATTATAAAGATATATAAGGATAGGATGTAAAATAGATAACAAAAAGGATTTCTAATCTACAATAGGCTTAATGTGATCAAATTAATCTTCCCAAAATTTGGTAGATATATCAATGTCATCTTGAATTATAACCAATTGTTCATTAATACTTTCCTAATTAGGTATGAAAATGATAGTATAAACACCTAATTTGAATGAAATGTCACTTTTATAAATGAATAAAGGTTATGGGACAATGGGGAGATCAAAAATGCTAACAATATCATGCACTAATCCAAACATATTTAAAAGACATATTTATAGAAAATGGCATGTAGGAATAATAGGTTTTTAGGACTGTGAATGTTATGAAAATAGACTTCAAAGATATTTTAATATTTTAAAAAGGATTGATGATGATCTTACAAGATCAACATTTATTTAGATAGATCAATGTTGATTTTGAGTAAAATGCTAAACTATAAAAATAGGTGATAGTAACGAATTATAAAATTGATGAAAACTAAATGGAAATATTGACACAGAGGTGTAGAAGAAAACAAGATTTAAATATGAATGAATTAACATAAAATACTAACCTTGAATGGCTTGAAAACATGAAAATAAATAACTATACAAGTATGCTCAAAAACCTTCAAAATCCCTTGATAGTTTCATGAATAGAGGTTCCACAAGGTGGCAAAGTTTGATAATGTTTGTATATAGGCTCCAAGAAAAAATCTAGTAAAGGTTCGAAGTCCAAAAATCATTGTGAATATCCCCCAAGCTAAGGAGGCTCACTGTATATTTATGGATCAATGTTGTTCTAGGTCTATTGACATTGATATCAAAGAATCGATGTTGATTTGGCCAAAATGGGTGGAGGTGATAATTAGGCCATTCAAAAGGGTTATTTATAGGGTAAAGATAGGTTTAACCAACATCTAAGTTGCTCAGTTGTTTAAACCATGGGATGGGTTGGTTAGGAGGTTGGGAGGGTTTTTGTTTTTTATTTGTTTTTATGATTTTATAGTTAGTGATATTAAAATAGGGCTAATTACTATTTGACTGTAGTAATTAATTTAATTAACTCATATGGTAAAGGTAAATGGGTGAGGTTAATGTAATTATTTCAAATAATTATGAATGGGACTATTATGTTAGAGATGAAGGATAACACGATGATGCACCATGTTGATACACAATGATGTATAAAACTAACATCTATATTTTCCCATTTTTATGGAGTGGTATGTAATAGCATGTTGTGAGATAAAAACTATAAGGTGCCTAATGCCCCAAGTTTATTATGAAGAGGTATCCCCCCTTAAACTAGGCACCGAAAAGTGAGATGGAATGGATGATGGGTTTGAAAAAGATGGAAGGTAAAAAAAAGTGTGGATGAGTGGAAATGGACAAGTGGAAGATAGCAATGGATAAACAAAAGTGTGGATGGCTCAAGGAAGTTCTAGGGTTACACTTAACAAGATAAAAATTGATACAAGAAATAATACCCCAAATACCTAATTGAGTAACAAAATACTAGATATAAAATAGGTAGGCTTAATAAAAGGCAATCAAAAGAAAAAAAGATAGGAATGGTAGACCATCATATCCAGTGTGCAAATGGTGTATGCATTACCTATAGATGAATATTCTTGGGATAAAAGAAACCTTTAGGATATTACAATGACAAGATGTCAAGAAAAGGGGTATGCCTTAAGGTTATTGGGGAACTAACAAAGGGTCAAAATCCTCAAATATAAAGGGTAATATGACATAAAAATAGGATAGTTGTGGCAAAGGAACAAGATGGGGCTTGGGAGCTAGACTAGGAGCATGTGAAAGGGTCCATAAGTACAAAAATTTCAAAAATCCAAGACAATCAACATAGATCCATAAGGGAATGATGTTGATTTAAGGGATCAACATCAATTAGAGTAATTGACGTCAATCATGGGAAAGGCTATAAATAGGCATCTGACATGGCATAAGTCTCATTTAGCTATCAATGTGAATAAGTTTTTGAGAGAAAAATTTGACATTTTCCACCTTTCAAGCTTACATGAGAGATGATGGAGATGAGTAGGAGTGAACGACATTGATGATGACTTCACTATGAGGTAGGTAAAATACACTTGTGGTAAAATTTATGATTTTAGTTATTGGGTTATTTTTTGCTTAAAAATTATGTTTGTTTTTGTATTTGTTATGTAGGAGATTTTTGTGGTTTGAAAATTTTATGGGTGGGGAGGGAGGTTGTGTTTTTTTAAAAATAATGTACGGCCTAAGGGAAATATTTTTAGGGGGAGGTAATTGACATCAATCTATATGGATTGACATTCCCCATGTATATCGACCATGATCCAAAAGGATTAATGTCGATTGGGTAAATTAACATCAATCTTGATAGGATCAATATAAATCAAGAAAGTGAGGCTCTTGATTAACCAAAAATTTGTTTTTGATAGGCACAGGAGCAACTGATGATGAGGGATAAGATCCCACCACTATTGACATAGTTATGAGAGTTCATGGGTGATAAGGATTGGGCCCATCTAGATGTTGTTGGATTTGGAGGGATCCATTATTATCATCATATCCATCAAGATATTGGCATGATGGTGGTTTTGATAGAGTGGTGGGATTATACCACCAACACATTTCATCTACCGACTGGTGAGATGACCATCACCATAGAGGGAATCCATTAGATTCTATGAGTATCAATCTAGGGAGCCCCTATTTATACTATGGATGAGTCTAGGTGAGTGATGGTGCTAGAATGATTATATGGTGAGTTTGCATTTGCCATGAGTTTCATTGATGGGGGGTTTTCATTCCAGCCATTGTGTGACCATGACCCTATGGAGAGACTAGTATCGATGATGATGATGCTAACACTGACCTATTATGTGCTGCCTAATTTTGAAAGACGCTGACTACCATGGAAGTTCAATGCTATCATAATAGACATGGTGGAGTTTAAGACTATTTTTTCTTGAGTGACCACATTATTGGGGTAGATCTATAGGGAGTTATGAGGCTAGTGCACTAAGCACAAATCAAGACTCAACATCACTTTTGTATTACATTTCTAGGCATATGAGCACATTCATGTGATTCACCCCATAGGGACCCCATAGATCAATTTTGGAGACAAGGTTTATAGTATAGGCTTCCTTTGGTGGAAAGAAGACCTAGTGGTTCCATACATAGACAAGGTAATACATGATCTAGCATACTATAAATAGGTTTTTTGTGAATTATAGATAGGATATGTTATTTTGAGGCTAAATGTACACTTCCCACCATGGCTTAGTTTAGGTGTGGAGATAGGGGATAATTCTTGAGAGTTATGGGTACATGGATGATAGATGGAGCATCTAGAACTATTCTATTTTGATAGGGTCCATCATTAGTTTGGGTTGGTTTAAGATATACCATTAGCCCCATGCACATATAAGTGGGATGATACATATCTCACCTAGCCTACTTGAGATATTATAGTGGTCTTGATGGGGTTATAAGAGGAGCCTATAATGATAACCTAGATGATATTAGTTATACAGATGATTATGTAATGTGGTTTTTAGTAGAGATGGAGAGGAGATAGGATAGAGCAGTGAGACCTTGATAGGAGGTGGTTATTGAGGAGATGAGGGAGGCTAAGAAATATGCCCCAAATACACACATAGAGGAGCAAGATGCCCCTAATGCACACATGTAATATGTACTAGTACAAAATGCCCCTACCCATGAGCATATAGATATAGTTGTAATAATTGTATAGAGGCATACACTAAGGGCCAAGTTAAAGGAGGCATGAGCAGCCCATGATACTTTATAGGATAAGATTAACACATTACAAGGTGATCTAGATAGTATGAAAGGCCAACATGATTAGGCCATAGAGGATTGAGATAGGTATCAATCAGAGCTAGAGAAAATGAGGTTTATTTTGGTATGAGACCAGCTCCAAATATTATAGGATCTAGTGCTATTCCTATAGATAAGGTACCACTCCATAGGTATAGGTATTTTCTTGTAGAGATGTCATACTATAAGAGGATAGTATAAAGACAACTACTAGATGTAGCTCAGTTTGTTTCATATGAGGGTAGCTATAACAAATCATAGAGGACTCTTGGGGGCTCTACTAATAGAGGGAGTGCAACAAATTGAGGAGGAGATGATGAAGGAGGTGATAGAATTTACCTTAGTAGGATTTATTTTATTGATTAGATCATATTGTATGAGCTAAGAGCCCCATTTTATTTGTTTTATGACATTTTTACAGACACTTGATGTACATATATACAAACATTGATTTTGTTTATGGATCGATCATGTATGTTTGTTTATGGATTTATTGATGGCTATGGATATGTTATGTTTTATTGAAGATGTAATGTGATGGATTATAGATTATATGTTATGTATTTTAATTCTAATAATTTCTATCATATATGTTATAGATGTTTATGGATTATTGATTATGTATTTTACATGTTATGGATTATGGATGTTATGTCATGAGATATGTTTTCAATAAATGGATTATAGATAGATTTTAATGTTTATTGGCTGTGATTTTATGGGTTTTAGTGATTATATATTATGTATTTTCTTGGCATTGACTTGGATTATAACCAAAAAGAGAATCTCTCATACACATGGCCTATGTATTCTTAGCTAGATGATAATAGATGTTGACACAACCTAGGTTATCTAGATATTTAACCTTGGTCATTTATTAAGATTAGATGATTTTGGTGGGATAGGAGATGGATTGATTTAGAGATAATATTATTCACATCATATTTTTAAATTAAGATTTATCTTTCAAGGATCAATTTTATACCAATGGGTAGACTAGTCAATACGGGAAGTCTATAGTTAGAAAGTTGATAGATATGGGAAGATTTCTTGGGATATTACTTTTGATAAATTATTTTATTTCTTTGTTTCTTTTTAAGGCTTTGAAGTGGCATAATTTTAAAACTGATCAATTTGAGAATTTTTTTGCTTAATAGCCATCCTTCAAGGGAGTGGTGTACATTCAGATGTTTTTGTACAATTGTCCTTCAAGGGATCAATTTGTTATTTGCCTTTATATTTGATTATAGTTGTCCTTCAAGGGATCAATCTATTTATTTATCCCATTTTTATACTTTTTATTTTCACTTCTTACTTGATTATTGGATCCAAAAGATAGTAATACAAGTTGGCATAAAAAGAGACCTTAGGATAGTTTCCATGAGTTCATTACATGAAGTGATTATGTTATCTTGTAAAATTAACAACCTTTAAGAAATAAGGGAAATAATGATCTAGGGTTTCTCCTATTATAGGTGAAATGTATCCATGAGAGAATGCTATGAATAGAGTTAGGGTATTCATATTCAAGGTTGAAGTTATAGTGACTATCTGATAACCACATAACTCTCATATCATTATTTGGTATTTTGGGATAAGGGGATATGATAGTATTTTAAGATAAGCTACCCAAGATGAGCCAATATATATTAACTATATAAAGGATGAAAATGTAATGCATTAATAAGTTCTCACTCTGGTTTACCATCAAGAGAAGCCAAATGATATGCCCCAAATTCATATTTATGGGTTATGATATATGGTCAAAGATAATTAGGAGCAAATTTTCCCCTTTTACTTCATTCAATATTAGTGACATGTTGATTTTATTTAAGCACAAGGACTCCAATGTTAAATTCTCATTCTCTTATATGTTGATTATATTCTCATTTTATTCATTCTTGATATATACAAAGGTGATCAAGGGCTATCATATGATGCTCATCTAAGAATTCAAGATGGGATAAATGCTTCTACAAAAATCCTCATCATAAATTATGTCTTTAAGGGAGACATGAAGAGAGTGAATTTGGACTTCTAAAGGAAGTATAGCTTCCATACCATAGATTAGGGAAAAAGGAGTAACACCCGTAGGGGTTTGAATACTAGTTTGATATTCCCACAAGGTGAAAGGGATACAAAGATGCCAATCCTTCCTAGATTTATTGATTACTTTGGTTAGGATTTTGACTAGGGTTTTATTATATGCTTCTGCTTGACCATTGGCCTAAGGATAATAAGGTGAGGAAAAACTTAATTTGATTTTAAATGAGTCACATAGTGCCTGGACTTTCTTATCCTTGAAATATTTTCCATTATATGTTATTATTTTATATATAATTCCAAAATGACAAATAATATGATGGTGGATAAACTCTACAATATTTTCTGCTTTGGCCGAGATAAGCAACATAACTTCTACCCACTTGGTGAATTATTTTGTAGTGGTAATGATGAAGCCATGATACTAAGAGGACTTAGGGTTGATTTTCCCTATAAGATCAAGCCCCCATTGGGAGAATGGATAGAAGTCTCTTGCTACCTATAAGGATTTACTAGAGACATGGGATACGTTTACATGTTGATGACATTTTACACACCTCTTAATGTAAGTACAATAATCTTGATTTAGAGTGGGCCAATAATATCCCAGATGTAAAATTTTTTTAGCAATTGCATGGTCACTAAAGTGTCTACCACATAAAATGTTATGTACTTCTTGGATAGCTAAGGTAGCTTCATGCTTTTGGAGATAATGAATAAGAATGCCATCAAAACTGTGCTTATAGACAACACCCCATAGTATAGTATAATAGGCAGCTTTTTGTTGAAAGATAGACCTATCACCTTTGGATAGATGGGGAGAATATAGTCCTATAGACAAATAAGTAAATATTTGTGCATACCATGGCTCCTCTAGGTTTTCCTTGATATTATTGATAGACAAAAGATCAGTTCTTATGTAGGAAGGTTGGTTAACTCAATGGATAAGGATAAATAGCATGGACTCCTAAGATGAGGATGGGATAAAAGAGGCAAGAGATGCCATAGTATCAACAAAATTATTAGTTGATATAGGAGTAGTTTAGATGGTGTAATGTTAAAAAGCGAATAAGAACTGATCAACTAAGGTCTTATATATTTTGAGGATATCATTTTTCCATTGATATATACCATTAATTTGATAGACCACTAGCTGAGAATCACCATAGATATTAAGGGATCTAACTCATAGTATAAGGGTAGTTTGGAGGCCTATAATCAATGCTTCATATTCAACCATGTTATTGGTGCAATCAAAGTCTAATTTAAAAGATAAAGGCATGGGAAAACTATGAGAAGGGATTAGTATAATTCCTATGCCACCTCCTCATTCACATTTGGACCCATCATGGAATAGAGTCATTTGATATTATGAGACTAATTGGTAAGTGGATGCAATATATTCATTAGGAAATTCATAATTGATTATTTGGTTATCACTAAGAGGTGATTCAACCAACTAATTAGGAATAATATATCCTTTAATAGACTTTTGATGGATAAATTTTAGATCAAACTCAATTAGAAGCATGATCCATTTAGCCATTCATTGATTTTGATAAGGCTTAGAATGCATTAACTTAAGGGGGTTGGTATTTGCAATTACGTATGTCTTGTGGTTAAGTAGGTAATGATGAAGCTTAGAGGCTACAAGGACCAATGTTAGGCATAGTTTTTTGGTATGTGCATAATGTGTTTTGTATTCTACAAGGGTACAACTTATATAAATAACGACCTATCCTTTGTGATGCTCATCTCGATGGGAAAGCATAACACCTAGAGCATGGTTAGTAGCTAAGATATAAAGGAATAAAGATAGCCCCTCCTTAGGTGGAGTGAGGACTGGAGGTGATAAAAGATAGTATTTGAGTGGGTTAAAGGCTTTTTGATAATTAAAATCCCATAAAAAGTGACTATCCTTCTTTAGTAAATGATATAAAGGTTGACACCGATCAGAGAGTTGGGATATAAAATGATAGATAGACTGGAGCTTGCCTTGTAAACTATAAAGTTGCTTAATGTTGGATGGATGAAGCATTTCTATAATGGCCTTGATTTTAGTGGGATATACTTCTATTCCTTGAATATAAATAATGAATCCTATAATTTTACCCATCAAGACACTAAAAATGCACTTTTCTAGATTTAGATGCACATGATATTGGAGAAAATAATCAAAGCTAACCTTAAGTATGGATAAGTGATCCTTGCATAATTTTGACTTCCCAAGGAGATCATATGCATAGTCTTCAACAATTTTGTGGATTGTGTCATGAAATATAAAATTCATGGCCCACTTAGAGGTGATTCTTGCATTTTTTATTCCAAAGGGCATAACACAGTAGTAAAAGGTCCCCCAAGGAGTAATAAATGTAGTTTTATGTTGATCTTATAGAATAATAAGTATTTGATTTTAACTAGATAAACCATCCATAAGGGACAACATTTCATGGTCAGTTGTCATGTCCACTAATTAGTCGATGTTATGGAAAGGGAAATCATCTTTTGGAAAAGAAAGATTTAAGTCATGAAATTTAGTATAAATGCGAAGTCCCCCTATAGGATTAGTGACTAGAATGATGTTGGACATCCACTGAGGATAATCAATGTGTTGAATAAAGTTAGTAGATAAGAGGTGTTATAGTTTTTATTTTACTAAGAGTACAATGTAGGAATGTATTTTACAAAGATTTTGTTTTACCAACATAGCATCAGGAAAGGTGATGATATTATTGATAACTATTGTAGGGTCAATACCAGGAATATCACTATAAGACCAAGAAAATTCCTTGCTACAGTCTGATAAAAAGTGGTAAAATCCTACTTTTCCTGAGGATCTAAGGCTTTGATAACTTTAAAAATCCTTGAGGTTTCTTGAGACCTGATATTAATATCAAAATGGATTGGTTTAATAAGCTAGATGTTTTATATGGAAGAGAATTACAAAGAAAAGAGTTTTTAACACCCAGATGAGTCAAGATTGACTCATCATCCTGATAGTGAAGAATAGGGATGGTTAGCGTATCATGTTATTTTAACTTAGGATATACTAAAGGGATAATTAGACTCTCACCACCATGGTGAAAGATGAGGGGTTATATGGACATTGAATTGACTTAAAAAAGTTAGAAGGGATGGATATAGTGTCACTAGTCAAGAAAGAGGTATTAGATGATGAAGATTGATCTTACTCTTCCAAAAATGGTAGAAGAATACATTCAGGAGAGGAATTAGAATCTTTCTCAAAGACTAAGCCATGCTTTTCATGTGGCTTTATAAAATCTCCTAATATGATGTCATGAGGACCCTACTCATATCTACCCATATCAAAGCCCTTCTAAGCACAACAATAAAGGTAGGTTTGCATGACTTGGGGTTTATTAAGAAATGATAAATTGGATGTAAAGGGTTTATCATGGGTATCATTATCAGGTCTTGGGGTGGTTTGATTGATTCCACCATATATCAAGTGGGTGCATAAGAAAGGTGGCCCAAATGGGATGAGCTCACCTATGTTGGGTAAATACATAGGTTGCTTATTGAGATGACCATATTCCCTAGGAGTGGGTAACATGTTAATGGTTAATAGTTGGTATTCCCCCATTGAATAATGTTACATCATGAAATCAATGAACTCATGAGCTAGTAATTTCAAAGTGGGAATAGTTGTGATAGTTAAGGCTTGATTAGAAGACAAAGATGGGTTTGTGTTAGGTGAGGGTATTATGACATCTCTTGGTCAAAAAGTGTAGTTGTATGATTTGAAGGGATGAGGATGAATGTGGATGATGTGGATTTGGCCTTCATGTTCAAACTTAATACATTGGTGGATGGTGGAAGGGATACATTGCATCATAAAATCCATGGATGTCCTAATAAAATGTTATATTGGAATTTTTCTTCTATGGCATAAAAGAGTTTGTAGAGGGTGCAAGAACCTATGTAAATGGGAAGGATAATCATTCATACAATGGGTGTTACCATGTCATTAAATGCATAGAAAATTGTTGGGGATTGAAAAATAATGGTGTATGGTAGCTGTAACTATTAAAAATCATGGGAAGATATAATATTGATATTGGCCCCATTACCAATCATAACTCTTTTAACCTAAGTTTGATTTATTTGAGCTATGATGAAAAGTACAAGATCTTATTCTTTAGGTGATAACAAAATAACCTCAGAATCAGTGAAACTAATAGTCGACACCATTTAGAGGGCCCGTATAAATGCTAAAAATGGTTGAGGATCATTTGGATGGACCTTAATATCCTACAACAATTATATAATTGCTTGTCGATGGTGTGGAGAGTTTTTTATAAGTTCATACAATGACATTTTTATAGGTGTTTAATGTAGTTGTTTTAATATGGAGATTTGTACCAACTATTTTGCTTTAGCTGGGGTAGTTCTTGTAATAGATACTTTAGGCTTTTGTTTAGATGGTTTAGGTATATTATGGGTAGATGCACCTATAATTGAAACTTTGGCTTTATTAGGATTCTAATTTTGAGATCGGGTGGCTACATGGACAATATTGATGTGTAATAATGGAGGGTCCAAAGAAGCCACTAACTCTTTATCACTTATAGGACTAGAAAGATTATGGGAAGGTGGAATATTTAGGATGATTAATTTTTTCTTAGGAGTTTTATCATTTATATCATCAATTAATAGATCATCATCCTGGACTAGTTTTTGGATTACATCCTTAAGGGCATTATAATTTTTTATATCATTTCTAGGTACTCTATGATGTGTGTATATCTCTCGATTCCTTTACCAAGTAGGTCTTTGGGAGTGAAGGTTGATGAGCCATATAGGTGTTAGATTATGAGGGATGTATCTAACAATTTTTTTAATATTACAGTGTAAGATCCTTTCAAAGGGTCATTTTATGGTCTTATAATAGTTGGGAAATCTCTCTTGGCAAAGTATTGATCATTTGGTTCTGATGTTTGGCTTTTACAGTAAGGATGACCTTGGGTACTTTTTCTTTAAATTTCTCTAATGGTCCTTTGGCAGAAGATGGTGGATATCATAATGGAAGTGTATTTAATAATGGATGGAGACTTTGAATTTTCCCATGTGTTTGAATGGAAGGACTGATGATAGGGATAGTCATTCTGGAAGATGGATGAGGACCTAAAATAGATGATAGAGATGATAAAAATTGGGTTGGTCCTTTACTCTTTCATGTGTTGAGAACAAAAGGGGTATTTATACTGAGGTTTTTTTTTGACATATGAAAAATATTGACCTTGAATTGAGGATGGGCTAAGGCTTTCTTTGATGGAATACCAATACAATTGTCCTAGCTATCGATGATAGGAGCCTTACCCTTTCCTTTAGTAGTTTCAACATAAGAAAGTGTTGTAATAGAGGATGATTTTAAAGGGTCTTGGTACCAACCAAATTGATAAGATCTTTCTATTTTATAAATAGGTTTACTAGGGACCAAAGGGGTGGAATGTTTAACTCTAGAAGTATTAGGATGTTTATCATGACATCCTAAGGAGGGGTTTCATCTTACTTTTTAGGAAACTCAATTCAGGAAGATGAAGGGGATGGCTCATGTGAATGATCCCATGTAATGAGATCTGGGAGCTTTATAGAGGTTATATGAGTTATCTCAATAATTTTAGGTTGAATTACATAAAAATCATCTCCCATGAGGATATCTAATATTGGAAATTGCTCTAGACTTTCTTTAGGAAATAATTGGTCATAGATTGTATCAATCATATGTGTAGCCTGATTTTGTGTTTCTCTAGGATTAGCTTGGACTGTGTTTCATGTGGATGGATGGTTTGGAAATGGATTCTTAAAAATATCTAAAGATTGGTTGAGAGGAGCATTTGGATTGTCCAAATTAAGGTCCCCCTTGTCGATGAGGCCTTGTACCAATCATTTAAATGATTGGCATCATTTTATGTCATTTACTATTACCTTGTCAGAACAAAATTCATACTCTTTATACCAAATAGGTTTAGGACATGTATCATCAACTAGTATAATTGGAGGGAACTCAATAAAATTTGCTTGTAGGAGCTTATCCAATACAAAAGTGTAAGGTTCTCCTAAAGGGTTATATTTCATAGGGGGAAACAAGTAAGGCCCCTAGGTGGTTGTGTTTGAGAAGTGGATGGTCCTAATTAATTGGGTGTTAGAGGGGAAGAAGTTTTTAGAATAATAGAATTTTCTACCCCTTTTGGTTTAAGATTATTATTATTGCTTTTTATGGGTTGGGTTTAAATTTTTTATTACATTACTTATTTTTTCCATCTTCAATGCCCTAAATTTTGAGTTTATGTGACATGGTAAAGCCTTCATCAAAAATTTTAAAGGTTTGAATTTATAACATGGATGAGATACGTTTTACATGAGAGCATGAAAATAATTTAATTAATTTAGGTTGTGGTAAGGAAAAGGTTAATTGGTTGATCAAGATACACCAACAAGCTACAAAATCTGATATGGATTCAGCTTCAAATTATCGAATGGTTTATAAATCTATGATACTCACTTTTTGAGAAATATTAATCAAGAAGTGTTATAAGAAAATTTGGGCCAATTACCCAAAGTAAAAGAGTGAATGCTAAGGGATGGATCTATACCAATATAATGCAACTCCTCCTAGCGACATGGGAAATATCCTAAGTAGTAATGCATCATCATGTGTTATAAGGTAACATGCGTGTTGAAAGGCTCTAAGATGCTGATGGGGATTTTATTTATTATAAAACATAGTAAACTTAGGAATTTACCATTACGAGGGATATGGTTAGATAGGAATAGATGGGTGGATACGCTCCTTACAAATTTTCTCATATATGGGCATAGTATTATGTCTAGAGGTGGAGGCTTCCAAATTAGCCATCCTATTCATAAGGATGTTTATGAGGTCTACTTGGGGGTCATTTTGAGATATATTCCCTAAGACACCTTGATATAGAGTAGATAGAGGTTGTGAGGAAGGGTATCCAGCTATAATGGACATAATGGGTTTAGATGCCACCATATATTATGGGTCCTACAGTGAAATATTCTATTTTGTGGAAGATTGGAAATAAGTAGTCCCTAATGATTTTGATGGAGCCATATATTGAGTAGCCATGAAGACATACTATTGGGGAGGTTACGTTGGAGGAATTTCTTGTGTATGTTACATATCTTGTGAACTGTATGCTAGACTTATTTTTATAGGTGGGATACTTACAAGGATTTAAACTACTAACATTGGGGAGGAATAGTGGATATAGGCTGAGTGGTATAAGCACTTTGAACCTGAGCAATGGGGGTTGGAGAATTGGTAAATACTATAGGTGGTTGTCTTTCTAAATGTTTCATCATTTGAGTATTATAGCCAGATGGAATAGAGATGGTACAAAAAGATAGCATGGGCATGGTAAATCCTTCAGTTTTCTTAGTTCCCTCGATAGGCATCCTATATAAATATCAAGAATATTAGGTATGGGGGGAAGGAGGAATGTGAATTTATTGATTAATAAGGTAGTAATTGAGATTAATAAGGTTATTGTCTAATATTTCCATAAAGGAAGGATATCCTTGAGAATAAAAGTGCAAGAACATAGGCTTTTCAAAAGACTCAGGGGTAAAGGAGGAGCTAGGTGTATGTTCCATAGGAGAGGACGTGACACCCACTTCAGATTCTTTCTTTGATTGATGCTTAGTCAAAATCATGAGATGGAAAATAAAATCAAAAACAAAACAACAATTTCTTTTTGATTTATCTTGATTTTAATTGTGGATGAAATATGCACAAACTAAAGTCATCCTAAATTTTTTATCTCTTTTTAATTTTAAGATGTGAAAAGAAATAAAGAAAAAAGGATAATGAGGGTCATAAGAAATGGTAATCTAAGGATAGTTTTAGGTGTTTTTTTTTGGGTGCTCAAGGGAAATATATATTGGTATCAGTACGTGGATTAATACTTGGGGCTTTCTCCCCCAACGCCATAATCCCAAAACTAGTGTGGGTGCTTAGCTAAGATATATTGATAGTCTAGAGATTATACTCAGCTAGAAAACTGAGTTTTTCCTCCCCTTGGTGGTGAAATCCAAGTGGGATCACTGAAAAAAAGGTTTCCATGAGGTGATGAAATCCTCATCAGTTTCCTTATGTCAATTATTTAAAAGAGTTTATTGTGAGTCTGATTTGGCTAATGTGTGAAAGAGTGATGACTACAAGGAATTTACCACGTAGATTATTCTATGTGAATTACTTAAGAAGATAAAAATGAATTTAATTTATTTTAAACTCAAAAAAGAAATAAAATGCAAACTTGATGTTCTTTGGATGAATTGACACAAAGAAAAGGAAAGAGATAAAATTCAAGAATTTTGAATTTTAATAAGAAAAATGAGACCTGATGGTCCCATTGGGCATGCCAAAATATTTTAGTTTTTTTTTCAATGTGATCTAATTAGCTTCTAAAAACAAAGTAAATGTAGCTTTTTAAATATTACCTAGAGATGGAGATCAGCTATACACCATTGATCAAGCTTGTGGGAATTCATCTTTGGCTAAGGAGAAATGACCTACAAATCACACTAACTCACAAAAAATTGATTAATAGAAAGATGAATGGGCCACCTAGTAAGAAACTAGTCCCAAGAAGTGATCTAAAATATATTACAACAAAGATGTCTAATCTACAATAGGATTAATGTGATCAAAGTAATCATCCCAAAAATTTAGTAGCTATATCAATGCCCTCCTGAATTATAGCCAATTATTCATTAATGCTTTCCTAATTATGTGTGAAAACCATAATACAAACCCCTAATTTGAATGCAATGTTTCTTTGATCAACGAATAAAGGTTGTTAGATAATGGGGAGATCAAATATGTTAACAATATCATGTGTTAGTCTAGGTAGAGTCATCTACATGTGAAAGACATATTTTTAGAAAACAACATGTTAGATTAAATAGGTTTTTAGGACTATGAATGTTATAAAAATAGACTTCAAAGCTATTTTAATAGTTTAGTAGGGATCGATGAAAATACTACAAAATTGACATTGATTTAGATAGATCGGCATTGATTCTAAATAAAATGCTAAACCATAAAAATAGGTGATAATAATGACTTGTAAAATTCATGAAATGATGAAAATTGAATGTAAATGTTAACATAGAGGTGTAAAAGACAACAAGCTTTAAATATAAATTAATTAACATAAAACACTAACCTTGAATGGTTTGAAAACATGCAAATAAGGAAGACTATAAAATTATGCTAAAAAAAATTTAATATCCCTTGATAGTTGCATGAATAGAGGTTCCAAAACGTGGAAAAGTGTTGACAATGTCCGTACTCAGGTTTTAAGAAAAAATACAATAGAGGTTCAAAGTCCAAAAAGCATTGTGCATGTCCCCCAAGTTGAGGAGGCTCGTTGTATATTTATGGATTGATGCCATTTCGAGTCGATCAGCATCGATCTTAGTGAATTAAAATTGATTTGCTCAAAATGGTTAGAGATAATATTTATGCCATTCAAAAGGGTTATTTATGGGGTAAATATAGGTTTAACTAATGTCTAAGTTATTAATTATTTAAACCATGGGATGGTTTTTTTAGGAGGTTGGAAGGGTTTTTGTTTTTTATTTATTTTTATGATTTTATGGTTATAGATAGTAAAATAGGGTTAATTAATATTTGATTGTATTAATTAACTTAATTAAGTCATGGGGTAAAGGTCAATGGGTGAGGTTAATGTATTTTTTTCAAATAATTATGAATAGGAATATTATGTTACAGATGAAGGATAACGTGATGACACACCATGTTGATACACAAGGGTGTATAAAACTAGTGTCTACACCTCCTTTGAAAACTTTCACCTTTGAACTAATGTCTTCAACACCTAATGATGTAACTTTTATTATCACTCTTCACCTTCACTCAACACTCCATGTTATCCAAATCGCATTACATACTTAAACCCACACACAAAGATCAATTAGGACACATTACATATCCCAACTAACCCCACTCTTTAACTCTATGTACTCAATGCATCCAAATCCACATTTTGGATAAATCTTCACTCGTAAAAAATAACTCTATCACCATGTCAAAAACATGACCAAATGGTCATACACATAGTTCACACTCTGAACTATCTATCAGATCAACCACCAAGCTCACACAAATACCATCTATTATTTTCTCATCCTCATCCTAAAGGAGCAATATTCAAACATTAGAAATATGACCTATAAGTCATACACACAGTCTTCAATCTGATCTCTTCTCTTCTTCACTTTAATGCACACTACATTCCCCCAAACCTATAAACCATCTCCTTTAGTTTCAATCTATATAGAGCCTTCATGATAAACAACTTCTTGGTTGGCCATTATAATTAAATTAACCCTTAAGGCTTCTCTCAAATCAAGAAACACATCAATAAAATCCATAAATTTTAACCATAACATCTATGGGTCACCCTTAATTAGATACACCTTTCAATTAGGCCCTTGTAGCTTTTATAGGTCTCACAGAGACCTATTCACCCATTTAGCACAACAACAAGAAATTTATAAATTTAGGATCACTTCCAAAGCATGTGTCCACTCCACATGATACCTTTATCATGCCCACATGGGTTCATGCCACCTGGAACACCAACTCCACACTTGAACCTACCAATTATAACACCTCACTCTTTACGTCTTCATACAAAAAAAACATACTCTCAAACTACTAAACCAAACATTAAAGTCACTCGCATAGACACATAAACAAATCATATGGATAGAACCTCCAATATCTCTACAAAATATCCATGTGCCTTAGACCTCCAACATAGGCCAACACACGTCAAACTATCTCACTCAAGATGATCACTAAAACTTGTCATATACTGTCAAAATACAATTAAGCTAATTTGAGTCTCTATATCTAGTTAGGGGCCAACTATGACAATCAAAACTTTTTCATAGTTATTTAATACTTTTATAATATATCTATGCTCATCTACTTATTAAACTCTACATAGAACACCTTCAACTTTCCTTTGTAAGATGGTCACTCAATCTACTAGTAGCCTTTAGGAACACAGTCAAATTCTTAGCAATTATTCATGCAATATGTAGATTGATCAAACCTTGAAAGACCTTACAAATCATCCTCATGGAGTGTACAACACTTTCCAATATATTAATTCATCATGATACATCTAACCATCATCAACACAATATCATTTACCCTTTTTGGGTCACATACAAACAAATGTCAAACACAAATTCAACTTTGAAGCAACATACCTTTGAATATAAGAACACTCAGAACTTAAAACTATGTTTAATAGATGTGAAATAGAGTCCTATTCATATTTTATTTTTACAACACTGGAAAATTTAGTCCAGATCAAAATATGTTAGTAAACTATAGAGCTCTAGTTTTTCCCCTATTTTAATTTTAAAACATTTGAATTCTAATGGTCATAGTTAAACCTCGAACACTTTGCTTCATCTCGTGCTATCACTCAGCTTGGCCAACATTGCTCTGTAGATATTTTTATAAGTTTCTCAATATTTAAATTTAATTAAAGTTATTAAACATTGAATAGGTTGGCCACTTTAACTCAACATGCACCATAGATCTTCAACTATATGATCACACACTCACCATTGATGTATATCCTCTACCTTTGTCTAGCCATTAAACATCATGCACTTCTTATCATCTCACTCCTTCCTAAATTATTGTAACCAGCATTATGTTGATAACCTTGAGACTTGGTTGATCTTTACCTCTTTCTAATTTGACTATGTGAACCACTATAATATGCCTGGAAGACTAACTTTGGACCTCAATAAATTTTGATTCAATAAGATTCCTGATCTAGAAATTGGACCACATGATCACCTTTCAAAGGAAAATACATCCATATAAAAAACTAATCTTGAAACCTTCACACATGAAAGACATAACACCATTAATTTTCTCACTTAGATTATTCTACCATAGAGACAACTACATCAAAACCTACCTAGAAGACCAAATTTCCCCATGTATATCTTTTGACATGCTTCATCACATGATCTTAAATTTAGTGAAAATCAACTAGGATAAAAATAAACAAACCCATATGAAAACTTATTGTAAAACTACCACACATGTGAAATATAACATCATCAAAATTCCTACTTAGTTTTTCTTTCCATATGCAAATTTAGCTATGGGAAAATATAGTCAAATTACCTAGGAGCCCAACTTTGCATATGAATAGTTTTTTATGCACTTCATTGCATGATCTAAAATATAACACATAAAAACTAGGCATGAAAATGAATAAAATCATGATCATTTTGTTATGACACCTCCATGTGTGAGAATTCTAACCTCGTCAACATGCTTACTTAGCTCTGCTTGCCATATTGCAAATTTGACTATGGGAAAATAGTGTCAAACTGCTTGGGAGCCCAAATTTTAACTTTCATATCTTTGACCATGCTTTATATCATGACTTGAGATTTATCACATATCAATTAGGCACAAATTTTATCACACACATATGACCAACTCCCCCTGACTTGTCCACACATGGAAATTATGATGTCATCAATATTTCAACTTAGATTTTCTACCACTAGACCAATCTACCAAGATAACCACAATGAAGAATCAAATGAATACCTCTCATGAACACAATAAATCTATCCACCATGGACCTTTGATATGACCCCTTATATAAGATCAATACTTTAGACTCATCCCTAATCATCGCAAACCATGGAGGGATGGAGCATGATGTCCATCATGCCATCTAAGAAGCAAGATAATGCATGATTTAGATCATGACATTGCAAATAATCAACAAGCAATCAATCAACAAGCACACAAGGCAATAAGCAAGAAGCATACAAGAGTGGCCAAGGGGCCAAGAAAATAAGGGACATGGGCACATGTCACTCAAATTAGAAAGCAAGAACATAAGGCATGTTCAAATGACACATACACATACAATTGAAACAAGCAATTTGGTGTGAAATCCATAATCACATAGAATAGTATAGGCAAGGGACATTGGAAAATATCCAAAGGCACACACATGAATAGAAGAAAAGGACATTGGTAAATGGCCTAAGGAACATACCAAAAATAAGAAGGAACTAATAAATACAAATAATTTAGCTACACTAAGAAAGAAAATAAATCATGTAAGGAACTAGAAGTATAATCACATATAACTAATTAAAGTAAGAGGGAAAGTATGCAAAACATGTGAGTATAAGACTAGGTATATGCTAAGAAATACACAAGTGTTATATATTAGTGAGTGTCAATAGAGTAATCTATGTAAAATAGTAAGTAATGTACATCAACATGAAAAATAAAGTGTGTGGTGTAGTAATGACATAACTTGGATGGTGTAGTGATGTAGCAGATGCCCTAGTGGGTATGTATATCGATGTGTGTCTCAAATATAGAAGTAGGATGCCCCCTCAATGGGTAGAGTGAAGCAATTAAAGAGTTGGAAGACACTACCCACACTCAAATAAGATCAAGTGAAGCATGGTAATATAGATAAATTGACAAACAATAATCATAGAATAGCAAATGTAAGTCTATCATGATAGTTGAAATGTAAATCCTGGATAATACATACACTCAAAATATTTTTGGTATTTTTTGAATTATTTTTATGTTTTTGTATTTTTAAATATTTGAATGTTTTGCATTTTTGAATGTTGTATATTTTTTGGTATTTTTATATAATCTATGTATAATCAATCGTAAAATGACTATGTACAATTAATTTGAATAATTATTTATAAGGAAACTGAGAAGAAATGATACTAACCAATGAGTCTCGAAAGAGACTCCCTATCATGTTATCATATATCAAACAAAGGAATCATGCGTGATTGTGAATCACAATGGAATAGCTATGAATATGACTCTGAATATTCATATTCATTGTTTATATCTTGAAAATCATAATAACCTATATTGTTCCACTCATCATTATCATCTTGATTTAGAACCCATGGAGTGTTAGTGTTGAATTTTGATGTATCTAGATATTTTCCTTTGATAAATTATGTATGTGAATGATTTGATGTAGGATGTTCAATAAATCCCAAACCTTGGTGATAAACATTACCAACTGCTAGAATAGGAGTAGTGATGCCTTGAGCCTGCTTGCCCAACCCTTGACCTTGATAATCAAACTATTGTAGATATTTTAAACCAAACCCATATTGATTTGAAAGTTGAGCCTCATTTTGGAGAGGTGTATTTGCATATTTTTTGTGCTTTACTTGTGCTTGTGGTAATTTTTGTTGCTTTGATTTTGCTTTTTGATCTTTTTGTTGTTATGAGTTATGCCTTGGTAACCATTTTTGTATTATTTCTGAATTTGACCCTTTGTGAATGTGTCCCTATGTCACTATGAATTGCTTGACTAATTTACCTTGTATAAGTTCCTCATTATCAATTATCTATTGTATATGTTTATTTAATTCTAAAAATGAATTTGTGTGATGTTCATACATTCTATGATATACACAATAATATCTAGATCTTCTCACTGGATGTAGAGGAGGTAGTTTGATCAACTTAGATTTAATCATTTCCCTTAGTACCTCACTTGAACTCTTTTTTGATCTTTTAACACTTTTTGAATCAGTATTTATAGAGTTACTTTTTTGTGATTTCTTTTTTTGATATACAACATGGCTTGTAACTAATTTACTAGATGAAGGTGCATATACATGATTGACATTAGGGTATCTTTGAGGCTTTTGTATTATAATCTGATTTTCCAATGTTGTGATATTGTAATGTAATAATTGATTATATGTTTGTAAATATGAAATTAAATTTATCATACTATTTATTTGATCCCTTAGAGTCTCACATATGCAAACCCTAGTTGTTTCCAATTGAACATGTAAGCACATATGTTGAAGAGGTTTTAAAGAAGCTATAGGCTGAATATATGCATTAGGAACAATAGTATGGGCTGACTCACATTTTGGAGGGGTGATAACATGGACATAGTTAGAGGGAAAGTATCTATTACCCTCTTGGGGGAGAGGAGGATAAGGAAACTATTTCCTATGCATAAGATATGACATTAAAACTTGACAGGTGGTTGTTAGTTTATGTAATGGATCCTCTAGGTAAAAACCATGTATATGGGATAAAATGCATATAATTAGAGTTATAAGTTGTATAAAAATATGTTTATAAATAGTATTCCACATGAGATATATCAAGGAAGGGAGAGAGAGCATGTATTTATTCATTGATGCATAAAGAACTTTGACATGTGCTATTACATTTTTAATGTGTTTAGCATGATAAACTTGAAATTTTTTCCATATGAGAGATAGAAAGAAAGGGATGGAAAGCATGAATTTGTGCATGAATGCATAATTTTTTTGACATGAATCATAACATTTCTAACATGTTTAGCATGATAATCTTGAAATTTTTTCCACATGAGTGAGAGAGAGAGAGAGAGAGAGAGAGTATGCAAAAGGAATATTGAAATTTTGTGCATGTTTAGCAATGAATTTTGTAATATCATCCCTTAGTATAAAAAATAAGCATGAAATACAAAGCTTGAATCTTTTTACTAACATATGGTAAACTTAAATATTCATGTACATGATAGGACCAATGATGTTCTCCTTATTTTTTGCAAGAAATATAAGAAAAATTTGTTAATGAGATACATTTTTTTTTAAATCTGATTTTTAGAATGTAAGGTGATATCTCAAAAGAAATAGGACCTAGTATGGGTAACTAGGTTTTTAACAGGTAATTATTTGAACAATTACTACAAAATTTTGAAATTGAAATTGAATTTTTGAGTAAAATATGCAACTAAAATTATTGAAAAATTAGTGATTTAACAAGACCTAGTAAATGTAGCTAGGGTTTTGAGTTTTTTTTTTTTTGAAATTATTATTGAATTTTGAATTTTAAATGGATTTTTTGATATTAATATGCTAGCAAAAATTCAAAAAATTGTTGGAAAATTACTTGAAAAATACTGGGACCTAGTATGTGCAACTAGGGTTTAAAAGAAAATTATTTTAAAATTTACTACTGGATTTTAAAATTTGAAATGAATTTATGATTTAAATATTCAAGTAAAATTTTTATAAATTTATAGGAAAAATTAGTAGGAATTTACCTTAGGGTTTCTAGGGTTTTTATATGTAAATGAAGTAAGTCGAGTTCACCAAATAATTTAACAATTTTAGAATAATTGGGGTTTTACTCTTAATTTAGTTAAAGGGTCTAGATTTATAAATCAATAAATAATATGTAGTAAATAGGTTATTGATTTTTTATATTTATTTTTAATTAGAGCTTTTCTAAAAATAGTAATAATAAGGGGAAAATAAGACTTAGCTTAAATTGTGCTGATCTGACTAGGACAAGATTTGATATTCATTATGTAGGCCTAGGACACTATCAAATACAAGAATATAACTTTCAATTTTTGATTAGATAGGATAACTAAAAGTGGATAAGAATCATACCAATGTTGTAGTCCTTATCCAGCCTTGTTGTCCTAAGGATCTGAGATTTTTGGGTTTTATTCATCAGGTTTATGTGACCCTGTCTCTAATGTATCAGTAGCTAGAAGTCTGTAGAGCTCCCTATAGATCAGATTATTTATTCAAACCCTATTTTCCATTGTGATTTGACCAATTTTGAGTAAGATGTGGGGTTAGTATGTGTAAGATTCACTAGACATGGATCCACACCCCTTGCGTGGGCACATTGCCTACATATAAATAATCCAAAGAGGGATCAAGCCATATGTAATTCTCCCTTTGAAAGTTATTAGTAAAATTGTGATATGATAATGCAAGGAAATGCTAAAATAGGTGTGTTTTAGATGACTAGGGACTGGTGTAAGGATTTGAATAAGTTGTAAATAGTATTAGATGGTTGTATGCAGAGAATAGGGAAATGTGCTTAAGTACTCTTACTTGTATCCTTGCTTACTTTGTGATATTTTCCAACTCTTTCCGAATGATATTTGATTGGGATTTTATAGGGATATATTGGTCATGGACTGAATTTGATCATGTTAGGCTAACACGAATAGGGATGGGAAACCAAAAATAATTAACTATTATGACCAAAAATGAGCTTGGACAAAAACACCAAAAATAGATAGGAGTGGCATCAGGTCCATAGTTATAATGTGGCACTATTATCTTGGGTATAAAAGACCTAGGAGGGTGTATTGGTCATTAAAATAAGGTATTGGCTTATCTAACATTAGGTATGAAAGGCTACAAATGACTAAGAATTAGTGAAAACAAGCCTATGAGGGTCATGAGAGCAAGCAAGAGGGAATTATGGGTTGGGTGTCATTAATTGTCATGTCCCCTTTTTCGTGGACATTGATAGGCTTGATGATTAGCCTATTATGTGACCTTCGTAGGTTGATTGGATGGATAGAGGGTCATGATGGAGATTGGCTTGACTTCGATTAGCAGAATCTCTACAGTTGGCTTTCATTCAGGCTCTTTCAGACATATTTGCCTGAGCTCCTATTATTTAGGGATATTTGACATGCAATGGAGCACCCTTGTTTTGATATGGTCATGTGCAGAATCACTCCCTGATTCACTAGCTTCAGACGGTTCGAGGATCTGACATGTATTGAGGGAGATATTAATATTTGATTGATTTAATCAAATATTAATTATTTGGTCTAATTTTAAATTAGATATTAATTAATTATTTGGTCTAATTTTAAATTAGATATTAATTAATTATTAATTATTAATTAATTGGTCTAATTTTAAGACCCAAATTCTAATTTAAGAAGCCTAAGTTCTAAATTGAGGAATTCTAATTTAAGAACCCCAAGTTCTAATTTGAGGAAATCTAATTTTAGCAAGCACACCTTTGGAAGGGTATAAGAGTTTCTCATGGGAGAGAGTTGGAATTATGAATTGATTATTGATTTTGATATTGAGAAAATTCTTCTGTGAAGACTGAGCCAAGGGTTCCAGAATTCCATTGCAGTGGAGAACGTCAACTCTTCATTGTGTGCAATTCAGAGGCTGTGAAATATCAGCTGATCTATTGCCAAATTGAGAGATGGCTTCATCCAGAAGTTATCACAAAGGTACAGATTTGAGAGATAGCTTCATCTAGAAGTTATCACATAATTTCAGGGTTGAGAGATAAATTCACACAAAAGTTATCATAGCATTTCAAGTATTTATTTTCATTGGGTTTTGCTTTCAGTAATTGTCCAGATTAAGATTTGATGTATTAGGGTCATATTCCTTGAGATCTGGTATCCAGCATAGAGGCTACAGTGTATTATCTTGCCTCTGTATGGAATCCATACCAATCTGTACAAGTCCGTATAGTTTTGCATTAGGTCAGACAGAGCCGTAGGTAACTCAGAGACCGACATCGGTCGACTGAAGACCGACATCAGCAAATAAGGACCGATAGCGACTGACATCGGCAGTATATCGACCGACGACGATGTCTGTGTGTTGACACAGAAAAGCTGAGACCTTCTATAATTTAGGTTTCACTTCCAGGTTTGCAGAAGATCAGGGTTTTAAGACTGTATTCAAATTTGCCTGTATATGCATGACAGAGGACATCTATTGTAATCATCTGGATGAATAATAAGATTTGTGATTTGGCAGTTAAGAGATGTACTATGATTTATTGTTTATTTGAATTTAAACTACAAAATTGTATCTTGTTCAGAGCTTTATGTGTTTCTATATTCCCTGTTTGAAGGGGATATTACAGTTGTTCAGAGCTTTGTAGGAAAAAAAAGGAGCCCCTAAGTAAGGGACATCACAGTGGTATCAGAGCTAATGTCTTGCCATCCTGTTGGGTAGTTTGGGTAGATTGAATCAGCGAAGTATCCATGATGACTTCAATTACTCATAAACAGTGGGACAAGGATATGAAGAAGCTAAAACAAAGTTTGAACCAGTTGGTTGAAACCCAGAGGAGGATGAATGAAATTCTTTCAGATCCTACATTTGAAGACAAATTAGTACATTATATGGCATCCACTCGTAAAAGGTCCACATCACAAAACATAAAGAAGGAGAAACAAGAGGTCTCTACAGGGGTTGAGGGCAGCCCTACACCAGTTGTTAGACATGTTGTTTTGACTCAAGAGGATATGAGGGCAGCCATGGGGAATGAGTTGTCTATATCATCTTTGCAAGAAGTTTCACTTGAGACTTCTACATTGGAGACTAGCATAGAACATGCTAATGATATGGATAATAAGAGTATGAATTCTTTGCATGATCATATTGCTCCTTCATCTTCACATCAAGAACATCAAACTTGGATGGATATGGAAAGGACCCAAAAGTTATGTGATATGTGGTCACAAAAGGCCAAGGAGGCTAGATTGGTGGCTGCCAATGCGAGACAACATCTTCAAAACATAAGGAGGCAGAAAAGAGTTACAACAGGTTCTTCTTGTGACGACTTACAGCAGATCAATGAGGGCATGGAGGCAATGAAGGTGGCTCACTCAGATTCTGAGAGACATGTGGTCGAGCTTAGTCATGAGGATTTGGACTCTCAGTTAGTTGCAAAGGCTGAGGGAGCTAGAGATTATGATGATGAGATAGTTTCAGCAGCAGCTTCTTTAGAGTTAGATGAGGATGAGTCCGATGCTAGCATTCAGAGTGTGGAGGTATACTCAGAGGTTAGTACATTGAGTGTTGATTGTGAGTATATTCCTACAGTTGTAGCTGAGGAACATGTTGGTATTGACACACATGTTCATGATTTGGGAGTTCTTGGTCCTAATGAGTTTGGCATACCAGTGGAGTTGAGTCTCTAGATTGATTCTTCTCATACAGATGATGGTGTGGTACAGTTGGTTGTGCCGCCTTTATAGAGGGATCAGTTATGGGATGGATTGGCACCATCTTTTGTAGATGGGATTGACAGTTTGTCAGTGCATGACTTAGAGTAGGAGTTGATCAGATATGCTGACCATAGTAGAGGTACAGTGTGTGGATTCTCCATACTTGGCATAGTTCCATTTGGGAGTTGTTTCAGAGTTGGAGCGTGCCTTCCGCATAGCATGGTGGAAGGTGTATATGATATTTGTGATCTTAGAGGTTGGTTGAGTTGCATTCGCCAATTTGATTATGGGTTCCTCTTTGTTCTACTTCTGCTGATGTTGTAGGTACTTGCATTGATTCACAGCAGTGCAGAACATAACTACATTTGGGATCCAAGTGGATCGAGTGGTTCATTGTTCCGAGATTGCTTGGGGACAAGCAATTTTTGGAGGGGCAGATTGTCATGTCCCCTTTTTCATGGACATTGACAGGCTTGATGATTAGCCTATTATGCGACCTTCATAGGCTGATTGGAGGGATAGAGGGTCATCATGGATATTGGCTTGACTTCAATTAGCAGAATCTCTACAGTTGGCTTTCATTCAGGCTCTTTAAGATATATTTGCTTGAGCTCCTATTATTTAGGGATATTTGACATGTAGTGGAGCACCCTTGTTTTGATATGGTCATGTGCAGAATCACTCCCTGATTCACCAGCTTCAGATGGTTTGAGGATCTGACATGTATTGAGGGAGATATTAATATTTGATTGATTTAATCAAATATTAATTATTTGGTCTAATTTTAAATTAGATATTAATTAATTATTTGGTCTAATTTTAAATTAGATATTAATTAATTATTAATTATTAATTATTAATTAATTGGTCTAATTTTAAGACCCAAATTCTAATTTAAGAAGCCCAAGTTCTAAATTAAGGAATTCTAATTTAAGAACCCCAAGTTCTAATTTGAGGAAATCTAATTTTAGCAAGCACACCTTTGGAAGGGTATAAGAGTTTCTCATGGGAGAGAGTTGGAATTATGCATTGATTATTGATTTTGATATTGAGAAAATTCTTCTGTGAAGACTGAGCCAAGGGTTCCAGGATTCCATTGCAGTGGAGAACGTCAACTCTTCATTGTGTGCAATTCAGAGGTTGTGAAATATCAGCTGATCTATTGCCAAATTGAGAGATGGCTTCATCCATAAGTTATCACAAAGGTACAGATTTGAGAGATAGCTTCATCTAGAAGTTATCACATAATTTTAGGGTTGAGAGATAAATTCACACAAAACTTATCATAGCATTTCAAGTATTTATTTTCATTGGGTTTTGCTTTCAGTAATTGTCCAGATTAAGGTTTGATGTATTAGGGTCATATTCCTTGAGATCTGGTATCCAGCATAGAGGCTGCAGCGTATTATCTTTCCTCTGTACGGAATCCATACCGATCTGTACAAGTCTGTACAGTTTTACATTAGGTCAGACAGAGCCGTAGGTAACTCAGAGATCGACATCGGTCGACTGAAGACCGACATCAGCAGATAAGGACTGATAGCGACTGACGTCGATAGTATATCGATCGATGACGACGTCTGTGTGTCGACATAGAAACGCTGAGACCTTTTAGAATTTAGGTTTCACTTCTAGTTTTGTAGAAGATTAGGGTTTTAAGACTGTATTCAAATTTGCCTGTATATGCATGACAGAGGACATATATTGTAATCATCTGGATGAATAATAAGATTTGTGATTTGGCAGTTAAGAGATGTACTATGATTTATTGTTTATTTGAATTTAAACTGCAAAATTGTATCTTGTTCAGAGCTTTATGTGTTTCTATATTCCCTGTTTGAAGGGGATATTACAGTTGTTCAGAGCTTTGTAGGAAAAAAAAGGAGCCCCTAAGTAAGGGACATCATAGTGGTATCAGAGCTAATGTCTTGCCATCCTGCTGGGTAGTTTGGGTAGATTGAATCAGCGAAGTATCCATGATGACTTCAATTACTCATAAACAATGGGACAAGGATATGAAGAAGCTGAAACAAAGTTTGAACCAGTTGGTTGAAACCCAGAGGAGGATGAATGAAATTCTTTCAGATCCTAAATTTGAAGACAAATTAGTACGGTATATGGCATCCACTCATAAAAGGTCCACATCACAAAACATAAAGAAGGAGAAACAAGAGGTCTCTACAGGGGTTGAGGGCAGCCCTACACCAGTTGTTAGACATGTTGTTTTGACTCAAGAGGATATGAGGGCAGCCATGGGGAATGAGTTTTCTATATCATCTTTGCAAGAAGTTTCACTTGAGACTTCTACATTGGAGACTAGCATAGAACATGCTAATGATATGGATAATAAGAGTATGAATTCTTTGCATGATCATATTGCTCCTTCATCTTCACATCAAGAACATCAAACTTGGATGGATATGGAAAGGACCCAAAAGTTATGTGATATGTGGTCACAAAAGGCCAAGGAGGCTAGATTGGTGGCTGCCAATGTGAGACAACATCTTCAAAACATAAGGAGGCAGAAAAGAGTTACAACAGGTTTTTCTTGTGATGACTTACAGCAGATCAATGAGGGCATGGAGGCAATGAAGGTGGCTCACTCAGATTCTAAGAGACATGTGGTCGAGCTTAGTCATGAGGATTTTGACTCTCAGTTAGTTGCAAAGGATGAGGGAGCTAGAGATTATGATGATGAGATAGTTTCAGCAGCAGCTTCTTCAGAGTTAGATGAGGATGAGTCCGATGCTAGCATTCAGAGTGTGGAGGTATACTCAGAGGTTAGTACATTGAGTGTTGATTGTGAGTATATTCCTACAGTTGTAGCTGAGGAACATGTTGTTGGTACTGACACACATGTTCAAGATTTGGGAGTTCTTGGTCCTAATGAGTTTGGCATACCAGTGGAGTCGAGTCTCCAGATTGATTCTTCTCATACAGATGATGGTGTGGTACAGTTGGTTGTGCCGCCTTTATAGAGGGATCAGTTATGGGATGGATTGGCACCATCTTTTGTAGATGGGATTGATAGTTTGTCGGTGCATGACTTAGAGCAGGAGTTGATCAGATATGCTGACCATAGTAGAGGTACAGTGTGTGGATTCTCCATACTTGGCATAGTTCCATTTGTGATTTGTTGCAGAGTTGGAGCGTGCCTTCCGCATAGCATGGTGGAAGGTGTATATGATATTTGTGATCTTAGAGGTTGGTTGAGTTGCATTCGCCAATTTGATTATGGGTTCCTGTTTGTTCTACTTCTACTAATGTTGTAGGTACTTGCATTGATTCACAGCAGTACAGAACATAACTACATTTGGGATCCAGGTGGATCGAGTGGTTCATTGTTCCGAGATTGTTTGGGGACAAGCAATTTCTGGAGGGGCAGATTGTCATGTCCCCTTTTTCGTGGACATTAATAGGCTTGATGATTAGCCTATTATGTGACCTTCGTAGGCTGATTGGATGGATAGAGGGTCATGATGGATATTGGCTTGACTTCAATTAGCAGAATCTCTATAGTTGGCTTTCATTCAGGCTCTTTCAGACATATTTGCCTGAGCTCCTATTATTTAGGGATATTTGACATGCAGTGGAGCACCCTTGTTTTGATATGGTCATGTGCAGAATCACTCCCTAATTCACCAGCTTCAGATGGTTTGAGGATCCGACATGTATTGAGGGAGATATTAATATTTGATTGATTTAATCAAATATTAATTATTTGGTCTAATTTTAAATTAGATATTAATTAATTAATTATTTGGTCTAATTTTAAATTAGATATTAATTAATTATTAATTATTAATTAATTGGTCTAATTTTAAGACCCAAATTCTAATTTAAGAAGCCTAAGTTCTAAATTGAGGAATTCTAATTTAAAAACCCCAAGTTCTAATTTGAGGAAATCTAATTTTAACAAGCACACCTTTGGAAGGGTATAAGAGTTTCTCATGGGAGAGAGTTGGAATTATGCATTGATTATTGATTTTGATATTGAGAAAATTCTTCTGTGAAGACTGAGCTAAGGGTTCCAGGATTCCATTACAGTGGAGAACGTCAACTCTTCATTGTGTGCAATTCAGAGGCTGTGAAATATCAGCTGATCTATTGCCAAATTGAGAGATAGCTTCATCCATAAGTTATCACAGAGGTACAGATTTGAGAGATAGCTTCATCCAAAAGTTATCACAAAATTTCAAGGTTGAGAGATAACTTCACACAGAAGTTATCATAGAGTTTTAGGTATTTATTTTCATTGGGTTTTGCTTTCAGTAATTGTCTAGATTAATATTTGATGTATTAGGGTCATATTCCTTGAGATCTGGTATCTAGCATAGAGGCCGTAGCATATTATCTTGCCTCTGTACGAAATCTGTACTGATTTGTACAAGTCTATACAGTTCTACATTAGGTCAGACAGAGCCGCAGGTAACTCAGAGACCGACATCGGCATCCTAGTGACTGACATCGGCTAACTGAAGACTGACATCGGCAGATAAGGACCGATAGCGACCGACGTTGGTAGTATATCGACCAATGATGGCATCTGTGTGTCGACATAGAAAAGTCGATACCTTATAGAATTTAGGTTTCACTTCCAGGTTTGTAGAAGATCAGGGTTTTAAGACTGTATTCAAATTTGCCTGTATATGCATGACAAAGGACATCTATTGTAATCATCTAGAAGAATAATAAGATTTGTGATTTGGCAGTTAAGAGATGTATTATGATTTATTATTTATTTGAATTTAAACTGCAAAATTGTATCTTGTTCAGAGCTTTATGTGTTTCTATATTCCCTGTTTGAAGGGGATATTACAGTTGTTCAGAGCTTTGTAGGAAAAAAAAGGAGCCCCTAAGTAAGGGACATCACATTAACCATGATAAATTTACTATTTTTTTAATTTTATATGACTAAAAATTTAAACAATCTTATATTAGTACCCAAAACCATTGGGATCACTCAGAAGTGATCACATGCTTATATACATACTATATGTAGACTATGTCTAAAACTAGGTGTGAAATATAAATATGCCTAGATTCACCCCTAACATCATGAGACCATTACAAGAAATTTTATAAATTATATGAGAGAGTGGAGAGTCAATTAGATCCATAAATTTGTAGAGGACAATATAGAATTGGTAATTTTGGCCTTATCTTCTTTCAAGGGGACCTAGAATGTAAGTAAAAGCTTGAGAGACCATTTTATTTTGCTCACATATGTATGTATAGTGTGCATGGTGCCTCAATAACTTATGGGTAGTTTAGGAGGGTCATGAATTCAATATTTTTGGAATTGGTTTAGGGGTTGAATATCTAACCTTTATGAATCATTGCTAAGAAGCTAAGAGACCTAAAGCCCTCATAAAAGCCTTGCTTGAACCCAATGGAGAAAAAATGAAAGGACATGCATCTATAATGAGTCAAAAAAAATCCTTAAAAGTGTTTTGGACCTCCCTATAACTTTCTCAAGATCCTCACCATCCATTTTTCTATACCATTACTTGTATGAACAAGCCTAATTTAGTCTATTTTGCAAGATTTGATGTGTTTCATAGGTGAAAAAAGGAATGGATAGATGAAATTCACTATGGAAGGTGTTTATAAATTTAATATAACCCCTAATACTCAAATATCACCATGATTTTACATAGAAACATCTCTATTGGACCACTTATTGTAGGTGGTCTGATATAACATAATGAAAAGATAGAGTGGCTGCATATGAAAAATATGACAAGTGTTGTATTGAGTTTAATTTAAGTCCATATGATATAATATAAGTAAAATAGGGTCTAATGATATTTTTAACACCTTTTCAAAGAACTTTATTTGAGAAAATACAATTCAATTGAGTGTCAAATGTGAAGACAAGACTAGAAGGGCTAGTGAGTGGCTACTAAAAAGTGAATAACAAATGCCCATGAGGAGTTCATTAGTTGAAGAGTATGTGATGGTTGTCACTATTATATTTACACCTTTTTAAGATATTTCATATGTGTCAAGGATTCCTAATATGGTTTAAAATAGTCAAGTGAACTCATCACCAAAAGGTAATTTCAAAGAAGAACATGAAGAGTCTCTACGCCAACTTGAGGGAGAATGATGCTTTTCTGATGCACAATTTTCAAATACCACTTCATAGTCTATTTTCCAATTCATTCTCTTAATTTTTGACTATTATCTATGTCTTTACACTTGGCCTTATGACTTTTTATATTCTCTTCTTCTCTCTCCTCTCCTATGCTCTATATATGCAAGCCTTTTTAGTATTTCTATCTAATCTATGTTTGGTATGGTGAAGCCCTGTTTGTTTAAATATTTGGTTCTATAATTCATTTCCTAAGTGTTTATAGTAGTTAAAATCTGAATGATAAGTGATAATCACTTTTCCTTGTATTCATCTGACTCTCTCATGTTGTGTGTAAGTAATTCACTCTCTAACAAGTCACATGAAATGTTGTTAGTTTCATTGTTTGTGTCTATGTATAAGGGTTATCATTAGTGTCTATGATTAGGCATTTTATCCATTGAACTTAATAAGTGTAGTACATATCACCTTTACATTTGAAATACTTATGCTAGAGTAATCTACGGGGTTCAAATTAGTATTGTGATCAATATTTCATAGTAAAAGTCATGGTAGTCTATTGGATATCATTTTGGTGTATCACTTGTTATATTAGGTTATTTTCATGTTTCATTATATCTCTTTTCAACTAAGTAAAAAAATATTATATGTGATAAGCTATCAAAGACAAATCTAGGGGCATAACCCTTAAACCTAGAGGTTTACCTCTAGTATAGGCAACCCATACGCCTAGAGGTATACCTCTATTATAGGAAACCCATAGGCCTATAGGTAATCTAATGTTTCACTCAATCTAAATAAGGATTGAACAACCACTCTAGGGTGAGGTATTAAGTGACAAAAGTGTTGACATGCTTGGTGTGACCATTATCTCAAGCACATCTTGTCAAGGTAAATTTTGGTCTTGAAAACATCACAAATATTATTCCTAATATGTCTTTTACTTTTCCAAGTGATGTTCTAATCCAAAGTATAAACAACATGTCCAAAGCTACCCCAAAGAAATTATAAGATGTCATTGATTTATATTTAAGGTAAAAAGCCTTAAAATCTCAAGTTAGGTAACTAAATATACAATATGGAGTTCACAAAAACCCCTATCCTTCACAAGCAAGTGGGTTTCCACATCATCAATATGGTCAAGAGAGAGGGAAAAGCTAGCCTAACTTCAATAGGCCACCCAATGCTTATAATCCAACCTCTACTTCCAACACAAGAGTTAAGGTTATAATCCATAGTAACTTGGTTCAAGGAGAGGAATGGAAACCTCAAGGACAATACATAGATGCTAATTAAGGTGAAGGGCAAACCTCAGTAGCTCAAGGAGGATGTAATCCTAAATTGACAGTAGAAGTGAAAACTTCATGAAAATAGAAACAAATGAAGGATGACAACCTCAAAGAGTGGGCTTGATAAACTTTCTATATGAAGATGCTTTGGTTATAAACTAAAGAACCCCAGTTGTAACTAACACTAGTTCAAAGATAAGAACATTTGGATGTGTTCAATATCTTGATACAAGTTCAAATAATCCTCCTTTAAGTCAATAAAGTGTGAATGCAAGTGTGGAAATCCATACAAGTCCTTCACATCTTCAAAATTAGAATGTGGTAAGGGTGAATCAAAGATTACCTTAAGATCAAGTCACTTCTTTGCCTTCAAAGATATAATAAAAGGTAAATGTTCCTTCTTTGAAAATCATTGATTCTTTCAAGAATGTTAAGACTGGTATATCTCTTTGGGAAGTGATCCACATTCCTAGTCAAAAGGATCTAATTAAAGAGAAGCTATCCCAAATCCACATCAGTACTCAACCATCAAGACATAGTGATTTATCCTTCATTAATTATCCTACTCACATTGTTGAAACCTCTACCAAATCTGAAAATCCCCCACCCTTCTACCTCACTCTCATTGTGGGAGACAAGCTTGTTCACAATTGCATTGTGGATAGTGGGGCAAGTACCTCTTTTATGCCCAAACTTATGGAAGATAAGTTGGGATTGAAATATAATCCATATAGCAAGGGAGTTATACTACTTGGTCAAAGACAAGCTAAGTCAGTAAGACTCATCAAAAGTTTGAGAGTTGTTTTTCATGATTGTCTAAGTTTCCTAATCCCTCAATATATAGTGGTGGTTGATCTGCCTGCTCACTTCGATATTTTTTAATA
This sequence comes from Torreya grandis, assembly GCA_037957365.1. Classification (NCBI taxonomy): domain Eukaryota; kingdom Viridiplantae; phylum Streptophyta; class Pinopsida; order Cupressales; family Taxaceae; genus Torreya; species Torreya grandis. The sequence goes on along the minus strand of JARHVA010003594.1, from coordinate 918,537 downwards.
AAAGGGACTTCACCACTAAGATAGGAGGATATTTCTTAGATTATTTTTCCTTATTTTCCTTTCAAACAAGGTATGGATAAAAATAGCTATTAGAATACAAACATTTACTAAGTTTCATATTAATCCATATGTGTATGTAAGTTCTAATATGAATTTTACCTTTAATGATCAAGAAGAACATGCTATAGATGATGGAACATCCTCAAATTTTGAATGTATCTATGATATTTTCCTAGATGAGTATATTACTGAAATATATGAATATGATCCCTATGCCTTCATGGAAGAGACTAATTTTGTAGTATATTGCTTACATGAAGAAGAAATACTAATACCTTCACTCACCAAGGAAGAAAGTGAGAATGATGGAATGTGGAAGATGTTATTTGATGGTTCAAGGAGCAAGATTGGTGTCAGAGATGGTGTTATATTGGTTTCTCCATCAAAAAATAGTACTAATATTCATATAAGTTCCATTTTAGTTATACCTACAATGTGGTTGAGTATGAAGGTTTGATTCATAGTCTTTAATGGGAAAAGAGAAAAGGGATCAAGAATCAGTAGGTATATGGAAATAGTGAACTAATTTTGCATCAAATTAGGAATTTTAATACTATCAAGAACTCTTTTCTTAAGTCTTATAATCATAGGTAATGGGATTTTCTTTAATACTTCAATTCATTCAATATACAATCAATACAGAGAGAGCAGAATAAACATGTTGATAGGTTAGCTACTATAGGGGAAAATTTTGATACAACTAGTCCCATAAAAGAGGAAGGAAAATAATCTCCCATCAAGGTCATTGTAAGACCTTACATTCCTAATAATGAGGATTCTTTTCAAGTGTTTTATAGTGACAAATACATTGTACATTTCCTACGAAATGAAGATTAGTTATATTCAAGAAATTGGAAAAGGCTCCATTATCAATTTGAAAATCAGATTATACAACTAAGAATAAACAATATACCTAAATTATTGGTAACTTTAGAGAGTATCTTTAATGAAAATGACCAAAGGAATAAATAAAGGGTGAACATGTATACAAAGGAGTATAACTATAAAAGAGTCTTAATCTTTAAAGACAAGCTCCTCAAACTATTCAAGGTATGTTTTGTTGATGTCTCTAAATGCACCACAAAGGTTTTTAGTGTTTAAATAACACTTATCATTTTAGAATTTAAAGAATTTAGAGCATGAGTATTAGGTTATGGCAAATTGATGTCACCTATGGTGAAATAGTGGTAGAGATATGTATGAGTGTTCCACAAAATTTATAATAAGTGATGGTTAGGAGCCATCATGGTCTATTCCTTGTGAATTGTAGAGGATCTATGTTAACTTAGTGAATTATGATCCAAACTTTAGCTACAAATTAGTCTAGATGTATATTTATAATGAATTTTAAACTAAAGTGATATTGTTTAAAAAGGGATCAAAGATAAGAGTAATATAAAAAAGAAAATGAGTGATTGCCTATCTTAGTCTAAAATATTATAATAAAGCATCAATTGCAACTGAGTATACATGTAAACCAATATATAATGGAAAATAGCCTAAGTTCAGATTTCATTATATACCAAGGAAACTTTGAAAGATAATATAAAGAATCACAAGTAAGAACCAAGTTTACTTTTAAAGATTTACTACTATAATCAAATAACATTTACACATCTAAGTATAGAGAAAAATAAAGTGAAGAAAATCCAAGATCCTTTAAATAATCTAGCATATGCACAAATTACAAACCCTATGATTAGAAAATGCAAACCCAAATTCAAATAAGTTATTTAAATTTAAGACATAAAACTAGAAATTAAGATAAAAACTATGTTAGCCATTGACATATCAAATATGGACAGTCTTTACAGAACTCCTTGATTATATTACTTGTTCCAAGTATACAAAATTTGCTCAAAATTATCTCTCTTAGGAACATGGTAATATTGCATTTTATAGAGAGATAAGGTAGTACATTGGCAATTTACAAAATATAACTATACAAAAGATAAGGACAATTATCCTTCTTCAAAAATTTATAAAATACACTTGTCTTTTAAAGCTAGACTGACCTAGAGGCAATATAATAACAAACTAGCATATAACTTACAAATAAATATTCCCTATATTAGATATTACAATGTTTTTACAAAAAAATTAATATTAGCCAACTAGTGGGCCCATTGCCTTTGAACTCTCCTATTGATCTTGTAGTAACTTCATAGCCTCTGTTATTGATATTTGATCAGTTATATGTCCATAATAGGCTTCAAGAAGCAAACATATTCATGGTTAGCTAAGCCATTGAAGTCCTTATCATCTCTATCCATAGCTTCTTTAATGCTCCTAGCCTCTATTATATTCTCTTCAACTATGAAAATCATGTCCAATATTCTTCTATTATCTTCACAATAATGGCCTTAGATCTTGCTCTTAATTAAATACATTACCAAAGTGACCTTGTGTTTGTATTCAACTTCATCAATGATTCCAAGGGTAGAGGTCTTGGCAGGATTGATCAACATGGTGCCAAGTAGTGACTTAATATGGGCAATAAATTCTTCATCATCCTTGAGGAGTCTATCCAAGCCTACTAACCAAGTGATTAAGATTTTAATCTTGTTCACCACTATCCCCAATGCTATATTTATATGGTCTAGGGTAATAGTTTTGAATTTATGAAGCTTTTTACCAATCGATATGTTGATGAGTTACCTCACTTGGTCTTTACCTCTTGCCATTCTACTATCATTTCTTTGGCCACATTATTTTATTAGATCAATTAATCTTGCCTCATCTTCATGGACTATAGAGAATTTAACATATCAAAAAAGGAGGCTTTAAACATGTCCAAAAAAGCATTAGGCACATATATAATGGTTGTGTCTCCAGGTTCTCTTTCTCCTTTTCCAAATTTTGAATTCTCTACTTCATTCCTCTAATTCCAACCTTATCTTAAGCTGAATGGGCATCAAGTAAACTTTCAACATCCTCCTCATGAATAGGATGTTCTCCTAGATATTATCCTTCAACTGGGGTCAGACCTACAAAATATTCCACCTTCTAAAAGGTGAACTCCTCAGTTCCCACCATGGCCTTCATGGTGGCGACCTTTTCTAATATAGCTATCTCTAGATTAAATTGGATAGTGGTGACTAGATCTATGAATTTGGGAGTTTATAGTACTTAAATTCCTATGCTACTTGATGCTCTAGGAACATCTATTTTCTTCCTCTATGGCCTTCCAATGGCCGCTATCCTTCTTTCTTCCTCTTCCTTCATTACAGCCCTAATCCAAGGCTTAATGTCATCATGTAATTCAAGGTTGAAACATATTTTTATGGCCCATGAATGAGAGAGAAGGGATATTTTGTAATTTTTCATAAATAAACCAATTATGGATGACTAGTCCATGAATGGGAAATTCTTCACTGAATAGGTTGATCTCACTAGCAGGATGTGTGAGATTCAACCTTGGTCTTTTGGGTCCAAAAAGGACCAATGCCATTTCTGCCTTCCTCTTCTCCTTAGGAGCCATTGGGACTAAATAAAGACTAACCTCTTTTCTTTCTCATCTCCATGCTCCCTTGCTTGGATTTGAGTTTATTCAATATATTCCCCTTGTTCATCTGTGTCATATACCTCTGTAAGTTTCTTGAGGGCACCCTCAACTATCTCATATGGTTTTAAGGCAATCATATATACATATTTTTAATAGGGGAAGGTGGCCTTTGTGTCAAGGCTGATGATGAGGGTCCTTCTTTAGGTCTCTCTTCTAGCTTCTCCTTATCATGGCCTTGTTCATCTTGCCTTTGCATAATTTATCTTTGAGGTTGTGGATGCTCTACTTGACGTTGTTCTTGGGATGGCCCATATGATCTACGAAGAAAGTGATATTGGAGAGGATGAATTTGCCATGCCTCTACTACTTCCTTATCATATTTTATTAACCTATGCTCAAGCTTAATGTTGTATCCCTTGAGTGTAGTTAACACTTTTTCAAATATACTTGCCCTAATGTAGATGGTGTCATGAACACCCAGTTAATGCATATATATATATATATATATATATATATATATATATATATATATATATATATATATATATAGGTTTTGGCATATTCTTCTCTTTCAAATGATCATTCACTATGTTTTTGGAATCCCACATTTTGAGTTAATCAAATTGAAACCCAAATGAGTCTCTATGCTTGGACATGATTTATACTTATTTCGAATCTTATAATACAGTCCTTCCAATGATTAGAGGGAATGATGGAGAAGACCCTTCATCTTTTCCTTAAAAATTCAATCAACTCCATTAATGATTTGGGAGGCAATCTCTTATCCTGCTAGCTTACTTGGTACATACATAGGCAACCTATAGGGTGAAGACATGATCCCCTCAAACCTGATAATTGTGTAGTCTAAATAGAACCATATTCCCCCCATCATTTCTACATATTTATTGATCAATGGATAGACCCCAGGCATGTGAAATCCTATGATAGCCTATACTAATGTTGGGTATACATAGTCATAAATAAATACCATGTGGTTCTTATATTTGAAGATGTGAAATTTGGAGTAATGATGGGAAATGGTGGTTTTACCCTGTGGAGACCAATTCTTGATAGCAGGGAAGTTAATGGAAGCAAGTAGGGCATCAAGTAAGTAAGACATCATGTAGAATTACCTTCCAGTCTTCCTCTTAATGGAAATGAATTAACACCCTAGTTGAATGCTAATTAGATCTCCAATAGGAGGGGTGAGTTTTTTCTTTACCATGAAATATACATATGAAACCCAGGTCATGTTTACATATGTGGTGGAAGGGTCTCTTGATGCTCAGTTAAAAAAGGTCATGATTTCCCTAATCTCTTCCCTAAATTATGCAACTGGGGTCCTTCCCTCAAGGTACCTGAATACATGGTTCCCTTGGAGTAACCATGGTGAGAGGATGGTGCCCAGGTCATGTTTGCTAGTCCACTCCTTGATTTTTGGTAGGTCTACATGGTGAATTGGGAATTTATAATACTTTTCAAATGCCATAGGCTAAATATAGGATACATTATTATAATTTCCTTCATAGATGATCTAATCATTATCTAGCCTACAATATAAAAATATAAGAGCAAACACATCAATACAGTGAAGTACCTCAAGCTTGATAGTAACATAATAAAGGCTAACCATCTGAATAATGACCAAGTCATAGTGCTTCCTACTAACCACTATAATTATCTATTATTATTTGGTGATATGTGGTAATCTTCTATGGTGAAGAAGAGTTTAGCTTACTTCTTGCATCCATTTTTTAGTGCCACAGTAGCTAGTTCAACACCCTTGAAGATCCTACCTTTATTATATGTGGATAGATAGATTTATATCTCCTCTTTCCATTATATTTTGTGAGCTTCCATGGTTTCTACTTCTATAAATTATTCACACCATATTAAAATTGATATCTATGATGTTCTTTTGCTCAAAAACATAATTAAGCTTCTCTTAAATTGAATTGTAATAAAATGAATCCAATTAGGGTCTCTTTTATGTAGGCTTTAGTGTTTTAGAGCTTTATTGGTAATAACTCATCTAGTTTTTAGCTCATACATGCTTGGGATTTGATTTGTACCTTTGCATTTTTGGGCACATAAGATATTTTGTTTTGTCTAGTTCTAATTATGTGGCAGTGATATGGACCTTTCATGACATTTTTCATAAATGCCTTTTGAGCACTAGCCATTGGCATTTAAAAATGCTCCCTTATATTTCACATCATTAGATGAGGATCCAATGAGTGATCGTGAACTTTTGATCATGATTCAGGTCCTTATTTATGATTAGATCCTTTATATACCAAGACTTGTATTTGTGCCACTTGGCATCTTTGATTTCCTTAATAAGATCTAGATCCTATGTCAATCCTTTGTTAAATGAGTGTTAGCCATGTGGTAAACTCATAGGCCTTTGAAAAGACATTCGATCTTTCATGCCATTAGATTATAAATCATAATGAAGCATAGATAATTTGATCATCTATCAGTTCTTCTTCAAATGTTCCTTCTCCATGCATCGATCCCATGGGATCTCAAGACTACATCAAAAATTTTATGGGGTATTCGTACCGTTGGATCATCTTCTCAGGATACAGCACTAACCTTTGATATGCAAAGATGCCCAAGCTTTACGTTAGCATATTATTAAGGTAGGTACTTAAGTTTAAAAATCTTAGGCTAAGGTTTATTAAACATGAAATAAAATTTAGGCTAAAGTGTTTATGCTTAATTTTTTCATATTTATACAAAGGAGACCACAGCTAAATATTTTAGGCCAAAGTTTTACACTATGTTAACTAAACACAATGTAAATTTTGAGCTAAAAATATTTATGTCAAGCCTATAGAATATGCTCAAATGGGTCAAAATGATATAATTGTTTAATGTTAAATAGAGTTTTATTGCATTAACAAACACACTAAAACCTTTGGTTAGAAACATCCAGTCTAAGTTCTACATTACAAAGATCCTTTAAAATAAGACCTAATAAAAGTCTATAGCTTAGGGTTCATGGTATTTGAACAAAATGCAATGGGGACCTTAAGGTATATACTTAGACTAGGTTTATTTTTCATATGCTTAAACCATAACACCATTTTAATATTTGTACATCAGTATTTGAGTATCTTTTGATGGATTATAGTCATCTGTAAAGTAATTCCTAAGATTTCTAGAAACATTTTGGAGTACATTTTAATCTTGATCAAAATAATTCATTGGATTAAATTTGATGATCTCAATAACATCAAATATGTCCTTACAGATGGCATATGATGCTAATACAAGCATCAATTTTAAGCTAATGAAAATTTCTATGACCTAATATGAGAGTGCCACTTAGCACCTCCATTGGGCTTCCCAAGATCTTGGACTTAATTCACTCCATTAGATCAAGATCTGTGATGAAGTAAGAGCCATAAGATCATGATCCAGGAGTTTGCTCATGATTGGTTGTTTCGATCAGGCAAGCCCCTTTGATTTTAGTCTTTGAATGTAAGGATGTTGGGTGACGATCTCATGGAGCTCTTGGGATTTTGACTTTTCCATGATGTCTTTTCTCCATCTAATCTTTGGTACATGCTGAAATGAGAAATGTTGATCATGATATGAGAGATTGAATGTGATTGGTCCAAGGGGATATGTGTAGGATTATATTAGGCTTCCCTTGCACCAACTGATTGAAAGGTTAAAAGGAAGTGTGAACCATTAGATCATCTAAGTTTTATACCTTTTAAGTTAAAACTTGAGTCCTCACTTCATTTGATCAAACCCTATGATTGAAGTGTGGGCATTTAGATCTATGAGAATCAAGAAAGCTAAGTTATAACTTAGGACTAAAGTAAAGATTTAGGATTAGAGTGTTAAAGCCAAGGTTATGTTCATATTAATAAATACATCATGGCCTTAGGTTTAAACCTTTAGGCTTAGATGTTTATCAAAGGAAACAAGCTAACACTAAATTGGACTTGAGGAATAGGATCTTTAGCTAAGGTTTTAAGACTAAGGTCCTATTTGTATCAATAAATACAATGGGGCCTTAGGATTAAAATGTTAGGCTAAGGTATAAATCAAAGGGACCAAGTTAAGAAATATTAAAAGGGGACCCTGAAAAATGAATATTAGACCCAGTTAGAAATATAAAGAACTTAAAGGGGCAAATAATAAAGGGGACCCAAGAATATTTTAAGATAAGGTTTAGTAGTGTTACAAAACATGATTAAGATTTAAACATGAAGTTTATGCTTAAGTCTAAAAAAGGTTTTCAAGGTTCTCACCAATTTAGTTCCTACCAATATTCAAATTTGAATTGAGGGTTTTGTTAGGGGTTTAGAATGTCAGTTTATCAAGAACATAATGAAACTTGAAACTAAAGACATAAAGATGATTTATTAGTAATGTTAGGTAGATTTAAATAAACATATGATTAATAAACCTATTTTTAACGAGTTGGATGAGCTACAAATTCTAAAAATGATCCTGACATGCCATATTTTCATGTTTAATCTTTAGGGTTTCTCAAGGATCCCAATATTCTAAAAACTTGGGGGCATATTGGCCTCAACAAATGGTGACTCATAGACAAAACATAGAAATGTGTTAGCACCTAGAGACTTTGATTTAGACAAATAATTGGGTCATCCACTACACTTGATCAATATCATTATCCAGATCAGATTATGGTTGAAACAAACCTTGTGCTTGTAGTATTAGGGTCAAATATTAAGACATAGCCATAATATGTGTGTTCTTTGATTCCACTTATTGTTTTCCATGGGGTTCAAGAAATAACTTCTAGGTTTCATGTCCTTAATCACTAACACTAACTTATAGCATGTTTAGATGTTCATTAAGAACCATGATTTTAGCTCAGGAAAGCTTGGGCATTATTTTACTGCTAGCTAGGCATCCATAGTCCTGATAGAGATGCCTTTGGCTCCACTTAAGGCCTTGTTCCACTATCATCCAGGCATCCATAGCCTTGATGGAGATTACTAGAATCACCTATGCTCATAAAGCTTTTGATTTGCATTGAATCCTTATTTCTTGTATTTTATTTAGATCTTTATGCTTTTATCAAGGTTGGGAACTAGAATAGCTAGGTTTTAGAATTTGTTCAAGTGTTTGATTTTCATAGAATCACCTATGGCTGCAACCCTTATACTAGGTAAAGATGTTGATTAAGTGATAGTGTGGCTATATAATGATAGTTTGAGCTCTCACTCTACAAGTGAAAATCTTATTAAAACTAATTTGAGGTCAAGAAAATGCTTAAGTTCTTATGGAATGATTGGCTTATTCCATTGGTTTTTAACAATTTCTTCAAATTACAACATTAGGCTTGCATTTCAAAACATAGCCATTATATGTATGAGGTACACACCTACATTTTATAATTTTGGGAAATTTCAAGCAAACTGCTTAACTTTGAGCTCATGATTGCCCAAAAAGACTTATTAGAATCAAGGAACAAGGAAGCCAAAGCAAACACACATTAAAAAATAAGAAAGAAAAGGGGATAAAATAAATATATACATGTTTATATACAAATAAGGGATAGGAAGGAAAGAACTTGAGAGAAACTAGCTAGCCTACCTACACTAAAACTGACCATCTTACAGTTTACTCCATAAAGACCTAAGAGGATCAATAAAAAAATAGTGCTTGAGGTACTGTTCATTGGTGGGCAAAGTGAACTCTTCTACTTGTATATATTTGAGCTTAAAGGTGTTATTCCCCAATGTTTTTTCAATTTGATAGGGGCCTATCCATAAAGGTGTAAATTTTCCATGTTTACCCTTAGGCTCATATGCTTTATCCCAAGAGAGAACTAGGTCCCCTTTTATGAACACCTTAATATTTGATCTTTTATCAAACCATCATTTCACTATTCTTTGATGCTTGATAAAATTACTAAAGGCTTTCTCCCTTGCATCTTTTATCTTAATTATGTCTAGCAATCTTGAGTTCACTAATTTCTAACCTTCTTCAATATATTACTACATGAATTTGTATGTGGTCAACTTAAGAGTGATAGGGAAGATTGGATCCTAGCCATACACCAATAGAAAAGGTGATTCCTTCAAGGCTTATTTAATCCTTATCCTATCTACCCATAATACATACTTGAGAAAATTGTGCTAAGTCCTAAGTTTGTCTTCAATGGATTTCTTGATTACTTTCATCAAATTTTTAATTGTAGACTCAAAAAATCCATTCCCTTGGGGATAATGGTTAGATGAAAACTTTAGACAGGTACCATTATCATAAGCCCATTCAAGAATCTTTATGGATGGAAATGAAGACTCATTATCACACACTAGAGAGACCAGAGTTCCAAATCTAGTACAAATGTTCTCCTCCATGAAGTTGATCACTTATTCCATTTTTCATTATTTAGTGGCTACATCTTTAGCCCACCTTGTATAGTAAGATGTGGTAGCCAGGATGAATTTGTGACCTTAAGATAAATTTAGGTTGATTACTCCTACAAATTTTAACCCTCATTGTGCACATTTGTCAATCACAATTGGTTGTAAAGGCATTGTTGCCTTAGTCTCCTTGGTGATAAAAATATAGAAAGAATAGAATTAACTCACATGGTTGTGAGCATATTTGAAGATAATTAGCCAATAGTAGCTAGCTTTGAGAATCTTATGTGTAGTAGTCTTCCTTGAGGGGTGACCATTATCAAAATTCTCATGGAAGGTACTCATGATTTGAGTATCTTCCTCTTTTGAAACACCCTGAGGTAGACTCCCTTAAAGGTTTTACTATATAAGAATTCATTCTTAATCAGATAATAAGCATCTTTGAGTCTTATATCCCTCTTTTACTCCCTTGTCAGTTCTATAGGATAGGTATCATTAATTGTTAAATGAATAATAGAATCATACTATTCACTAGCTTGAAAGTTTTGTTGATCAACTTGCATAATACTTAACTTAGGGTTGGTATTAAAAATCATTTGGATCAAACCTTGGTACCTTACTAATTTTGTTATTTTCATTTATATGTCATAATCTTGTAAACCTGACATCCACTTACCTTTGTATTCTCTGAGGTCATTCTGGATTAACATAAGCTTTGTGGTAGGGTCGGGTAGAATAACATTCACATTATTTATAGGGATATAATGCCTAAATTTTTTTACTGCCTTTACTAATGTATATGTCTACTTATCAATCAATGAATAGTTTAACTCAACATTGTTAAAATTAGTGCTCATAAAATATATTGGGTGATCACACCCCTCATATTTTTGAGTCAATACAATAGCCATGGCCGAGGAAAATAAATATAGGTATAAGTATTTTGAAAAGTTAGGGCTTGTCAGGACTAGAACTTGGCTAATGGCCTCCTTAATGTCATTGAATACCTTTCTAAATTTTTCATTCCATAATATCTTGGCATCCTTCTTCAGCATGTCATTTAATGGCTTGAAAATATCTAAAAATTCATAAATGAATTTCCTTACCAATTTTATCTTGTCAAAAAAATGACTTTAAATCTTTTCTACTATTTGGATGTAGTGAAGAGTGGATTACCCTAGAACAATGAGTTTTTTTCCAAGTGTTTGATGGATCTTCAACCAATGTGTAATTCCTATGAAAGGAACGATCCTCATACTATGAGGTAGGTGGTCCAACTACTTTATGCCAAGATAATGTAATATAACTAGAGGCAATTAAGTTCTATGAAATCCTTTGTGACTATGGAATAGATTTCTCGATGTTTGATGTGTCATGGATTAGTAGACCATTACCCTATAATGTCAAAATTAGACCAGAGGTAGGTGGGTCTAGAACTAACTCTTGAATATCTAGAAGGTGACAAGGAGATGGTGGAGGTGTTTCCACTTTGTTATCAAAATCATTTATAGAATAAGAGTTTTCAATATCAAAAGGAAGCTCAAGCTTAGAAGTGTCAGCAAGTATAGGTGAGTATGAAGAAGAATCGAAAAGAGAGTCAAGAGTAAAATGTGAGAAGCTATATAGTCAAGTATAATGATCAACCATTACCATAGCTAAAATAGTATCACTATCCAACTCTCTTATGTACACTAAATCTAGAGTGAATTTAACTCACATGGCTGGACCAAAGTGAGTGATCTAGTAGATTGATAAGAAATTAGTTGAGAGTGAGGGCACACTTAGAACATTATTGAATATTTAATCACTCACTTCAGTAGATCCTCTCTCGAGAACCTTTTTAGAACTGTTGTCACCTAGTTATATAGAGGACATGTCACATGGTTCCATGAAATTGAACTCAATCTGTGAAAAGACCATGTGATGTGAAGCATCAGAGTCAATGACCCATGTAGGAGGAGTTGGACACAAAACTTCAACTAAGGCTTTGCCCTTATGTTTCCCTTTATTATTCTCTTTTTCCTTTTCTTTGATAGATTCATTTTCCTTAGTGGATTCATGGGTTGATGAAGATGGTTTAATAGAATTTGGAACACCTATGCTATTCTGAATAATAAAGCTAGCACGATGGTTAATTTATTTCTTCAAACATTTAATCTCATCATGCTTACTTGAGAAATGTCCACATTTGATCTAATCTTTCTTAGGCTTATGATTGAAAGAAGAGGTCACATTGTTTGATTTGGAGATGGAAAGATTTTCACCCTTCTCAACATTTTTCTTTCTCTATTTTCTCTCTCTCTATTGTTATAAGCCTTATCTTTCTCAACAAGAAATGCATGAGATTTAGATGACTTCACTATGCCCATTTGTATCAACTTATTTTACTCCTAAATTAGGTTGACAATAAAGGTATCTAAAGAAGTCATATTCTATGTAGTATCAAGAGCACTCTTAGTGGCATGAAAAGTGGAAATAAATATAGAATATTCAAAACCTAGTTTAGAGAGTATTGAAAAAACAAGTTGTTCATATTTTTTGTCAATTCCACATGCTTTCAGCTACAATCTCAAAATTTTAAACTTAGTGAAAAAATATTGAAGAGTGTCAAAGTCATCTGGGCTCATTTTGATGATCTCATTTTCTAGCTCATGTCCTCTCATCACATACTACAATATAAAGAGCTTGGATAATGTGCTCCACACTTCAGTAGGTGTTTTGGAAGATTCAATGTGAAAGAGTAGATCTAGGGAGATTGAAGACACAGTAGTCCATAGACTTTATCACAATAGTTAAACCATTTGATTTTCACTCTAATATCAGTAGGATCAGTCTTAGTTCCCATTATAATTTTATGGTAACCCTTGGATTTCAAGATGATTTCCAATCTAGGTTTCCATTCATGATAATTAAATGATATAAGCAAACTAATAGAGAGTAAATCCATTGTATAGAAGTAAAAATTATTACAGTAAGTAAAGAAGAATGCCAAAAAAGAAAGAATGCACACCACAACATAGTACCCCCTTAAAACTATTAGTAGTGACCCCATGAATGTTTCAAATACAAGCACACTCATATAGATGTCACATTGAACCAAAAATTCATCTTGAGCAATAGGTTTGTAAGTATAAGGAACTATAGGGATGCCATATTCAATTGATAATGCATCTAAGAAAGAGTACAATAAAGATGAAGTAAGATTTAGTCCATTATACCATGAAAAAAATAGATGTTACAAAAGTCCAATACAATACCATCAATGCATAGATTTTAAAAACTATGCACTTTTAAGAAAATAGCACCCAAAATGGAGCTATAGATTGAAAGTTACGGTACTTACAAGTTCTTACTCCCACATATTCTTAGACCCTTTCCAAAAATAGAAAAAAAATTAATTTATTTATTCATTACCTTTCACCTAAAATTTGACATCCTCTTGAATGTCACGTAGGTTTTCTAATTGTTGTAGCTTCAGGCTTTTGAAATACTTCAACTTATAAAACTTTATAAGTAGTCAACCTTTGAAAACCCAGTTACTTTTTGGTAGCTTATTTTGGGTTCTTTGAGCTGCTTTAATTTAGGTTATTGAACTACTTTAACTTATAAAAAATTATAAGCAGTCGACCTTCAAAAACTTGATTACTTCCAAATAGTGTATTTTGGGGTTGTGAAGTCCGACTACTCAAGCCCGATTAATTTATAATCGATTGCCTTGGAGAATCCTGATTAATTCCAAGTATAAGCACTCCAAAAACCTAATTTAGTTAATGAGCAAGTAGAAGCACTCTAGAAACCTGATTTGGTTGGTGAAGAAAACATCAAGGTTTATAGGCTAGATTACTTCAGCCGTATGGACGACGAATAGATAGAATAAATTGAATTTTTTGGAAAAACCATGAACTTTATAAAAAAACTAAGAAAAACCCATTTGATATATCACAAAAATAAAAATATATATATGGAAACAAATTTTTCATCAAAGGCCTTCTGACATGATTTTCAAGGTAGTTTTCAAAAAACACCTCCGAGGTCAAAAATGGTGACCATACAATATGAAAAAATAGCAAGGTGAATGCAAGAGGATCTTACCAAAGGAGATAAATGCATGAGGCTATCAAGAAATATTTGGTACCATGTTAGAGTTCACCAAGATATCTAAATAGGGGTCACACAATAATGTCAAATTCTTATAGAGGCAGAATGAGAGCTCTGAGAACAAGAAAATTCCATAAAGGAAATGTTTGCATTAGCCACTTTAGGAAAAAAATAAAGTACATATAGGGTGATATTAGGTTACCAAAAATGTAAAACCCTAACTCACAATTAGAACCCACTTAAAGTTAAATGACCCCTAATGACTTAATTAACTAATCTAAGTAAGCTGAAAAGATAAGTAGGTAAAACCACTAGGTGGGAAAAAGCCTACACTGATAGTTCCTAAATGTAGTTAATATATAATCTTGATTTGATAATGGTTTAAGTATGTTAGTGATGTATGATATGATAACTTGGGTTGCTAATGGAATGTGGGATAGGAATGAAAATCTTAAACATTGCTTATATGGTAAGATGTTGAAGTTGTTTATATTGTTGAAGGTAATTCAATATACATGCTAAGTTATTAGAATGTTTAGATAGGCTTCATTCCTATTGCTAACTTAGAATATTATTTGATATTACTAATGTAGTATTGATCTCTTTATTTAATTATATGATCTTGTTTAGTTAGCTAAGAGTACTTGATGTTTAATATAAGTAAAGGTTTACTTAGGCATATACATAGTGTTTACTTGATGTAAAATCATATAGATTATATGTGATAAGTACATTAGAGTTTAAATTTAATAATGTTTATTTCTGATTCATATAATAGATACTTGTGAATTATTTATATATGATGTTGCAACCATTAGAGGATGTATATAACATGGATATTTATTAGATGTTTCATATATGCATGGAATATTTGATTAGTCTAATTACACTTGTTACTAGTGTATACAGAAAACATAAATGAAATCCTTCCTCTAATACACATTTTAGGCATACTTGGTTGCAACTAAAGGTATGCATATTATTAATATTAAATTTGGAAGTGTTGATTTCATTCTCAAATTTAATATTAGATGTTTTGTTTGAATGAATAAATATTATGAGTTAACTAGTTTGTTAAAAGGTTGCTTGAATTGTATTTAAATTGGAATTCTTAAATGAATTAATACAGAGTTGATGAAGGAATCTATATTAGATTAATTTAATATATGAAATGAAAAGGTTGAATATTGTATTCTACTTCATTTGATGTTGTATAAATGAATGGTGGATGTATGCATACTTGTTAATCTTTATCCTTATGAACTACATGTACTTTCATCTTCTTTTGATGGTTGAACTTGTTTGAATTACTAGGCCATGGCATGCCCAACATTATTTTGTAAGAGTTCCTTAAGTGGAACATTTTATTTGAGTTCTAATCAATTTGAAACTCGTATGTAATTCTTGTTTGTAGGAGTTTGTATGTATTTAATTATGCATAAATATTATTCTATTTATATACATTTTAAATTATCTAGTTAACTTAAAACTAATTGAATGCATGCATATATTCTACTTATACAAATCTGAAACATGTTATTTTATTATATTTATCATGTTGAAAATATTATATAAAGGGGATTGTTTCCTTGATGAGTTATTTCCTATATGAATGATTAAGGTGATAGTTGTTCATTGTTTTATATAAATTATGAATTAAATTATGGTTAGAAAATATTGGAATACATGTGAAGTTATATGAGTTGAATATGTTCTTTCCCTTTAACCTTATAAATAATTGTATTATCAATGATTATTTGAATATATATACTCTTAGATTTAATATGTTTTGATTTCATTGGATTCCATTTTATTTTATTATTTCAAATTTGTTATGCCAATATTGTGTCATAACATGGATTAAATTATAGGGTGGCAATGAAAGTTATTTGATAAATAATGATGTTGATCATAATTATATCATTGTTCATCTAATCGAATAATGACATTCATGATTTTTAATTGAGTGTTGTGTGAACTAAAAAGGAATACATTGGCAATGGTGTGGTGACCTTTAGGCCAAGAGGTGATTAACAACCTCAGCCGATAGCACTTAATAGTTGCCTATGAATCCTTGAGTTTTAATTTGTTCTTGTTTGTGCTCTCTGTTATGCAATGATATTTTTGTTGTGTACTTATGAGAATTTAACATAAATATGCCTATGTTAACTTGATTTTTGGTTGTTGTTTATGATTTAATTTTATGAAAATGTACTTGATTATGAGATTAGATCAATAAAGTAACATGTACTCTTAATAAAGTCCTATTTCACCTAAATGATAGCATAGGTTGTTACAGTTATCCTTTTAGGTTAGACTAATTATAAAATCTTAACCATCCTCAAGTAGAACTAAAATCCACTGACAAGAGTGAGGTATTTACCTAGGGTTAAGGACCTATAAATGGTCTTATGTGGAAGAATGAGTGCCTCATATGGTGCTTGGGTCTTATCTATGTATGCGTACATTGGTATACCCCAAACCCCATAAACATCCTTAATGGAAACATGCTTCCCCATAACACCATTTGTATGTAGTTACCTCTAGATAATTACCTTTGTTTACATCCTTTGGTTCTATTTGCATGTACATGAGTGCACTAAATGATTATTGCTTTCATGAACAAGTGAGGTATTGGGTCTAATACACCCCTAAGTACTTTGATATACAATTCCATTTTTTTGGGTTATTTCATTTGGTATCAAATTGTGGACTTTGATAGTTTTTAAAGAACAATGTTTGTTTTCAATCTCCCTATAATTTAATATAAATGTTAATTCATTTTACAATTGAATTAAGTTGTATTTTCCATTATGTTACTACCAGTTGCTACTCTAAGTGAGGTTTAGAATGGAAAAATGCCTGATTTGATTATCTAGTGATTTACAAATCAAGGATAAGGTTAGATCAGACAAACTTCATGTTAATAAAATCTAAGGGGCTAGGTGGCCTAAAAAATAAGAAGCCCTCATTAGGGTTGTAATAACTTATGAATCCATACAAGGCATGATTGAAAATAGGAACATGTACTGATTAATCTTGAGAATGTTCCCTAGATATTTTCCATAATCCAAGATGGGTTATGAAAATGAACCTAGCCTATAAGTAAGGGTGTAATATTTGATGATGCAGTTGATGCATGAATGTGAGTACACATGAGTATATCAACCTGTAATGTGTGATAACTAGTGGGATTGATTTGGTGTTATTGTATGACACTAGGTTGATATAAATCTGATTTTTATGGTGGTTTTTTCCTTCTTCCTTGGCCTTGGTTGGGTTAACCCTTCTTAATTTTTTTTATGTTTGGATAAGCCTCACATTTAAACCATTTTCTTGTATGGGTGGGTCAATAGGAGATAAGTGGTAAATGATTCACTTTTATAAAAAATGGAAACTAGTGTTCGATATCTTTTGATGGGTCATATGGGTAACCAATCACTATACACTTGGAACATTATGACCTTGAGAATACTAAGGGTTTAACTCTTACCTAGAGAACTAGATGGGGTATGAGGAGCTAGCTCACTTAAGTAAATTAGTTGAGCTTGCACTTTCAACTAGTTGAGAGAATGTCTTAAGCCTTCAAGGAGCTTTTAATCATGAATGGTGGTGCTAACCATTGCTAACCTAATTAGTAAGACTAATGTATTTTATTATCTAGTTAATTAAATATCTAGTTTAGTTTTTGAAAGAGTTCAATGTTACAATTAAGGAACTAACATGCCTCTTATAAACTGTATGGTTGTAAGTGGAGTAAGAATGTCTCTAGAGGTTTGAGATGGTCTTGGTTAGATAAGGTTTTTCTAAAGCAAGTTTCCTTTAGGGAATCATGATGGTAAACCTTGGTAAGGATATGTTGAACTATAACATGGATTCAATTGTTTTGTTAGTAATAATATATTTAAATCTATTTGGTTGACTAAGTTATGTCATGCTAGAGATCAAAAACAAAAATATTTTTATAAGGAGTTATTATATCCTCTATGGGTTGGTAGGAATAGCAAGGTATAGACCTTATTTATTTTTCTCATTTTATTATCACTCATTGTGGATAAACTATGAGTTTATATAGTTTTAATTAATTGACAGTTGGGGCATGCAATGGTAAATTCTTGCTTGGATTGTGTATTGCTATGCTCGAATGGTTGCAACAAAGCAAATAAATTTTGAGAATTATGTGAATTCTTGGGGGATATTATTTTATTCCAAGTATGGGGCTTATAAGCTAAGTGTGGACAAGGTTTTGAGTGGACACCTTGGTTATGGTTGGCTGAATTGCAACCATTATAACCTAGAAGTGGTTAAGTATTATGTATCATAATGCTAAAGTGATGAAAATGTGTGTATTTAGTTGAATTTAGACATGATTTGTTTTGAAAAATTGGCCCTTAGAGTTGAATTAAGGGGCTTGGGGTTTCATCACTCTAAAATACCAGAAGTTATTGAGTGTGTATGGATATATTTTATGATTTCATGTTGTTGTTATTTGATTATGGGTATGTTTCAATCCTAAAATGAGGTTGTGATGTCCTTGGTTATGTTTCATGTATATGTGATGATTATTTGATTTTGGGATGAGTTTTGGCATCCATGTGGATGTTTCATTGATCTTGGATATATATATTTTACACCCATGAGGATGTCTTTTATGATTGCAGCTATATTATAGTTATGGAAACTATAAATTTCATGATGGTGATGTAATATTCACGTAGAGACTTGGCTAATTTAATCCTTTATTGAGATTATGTTGAGTTAAATGAAGATTTTATAATTAGCCTTTGACATGTTGACATGAATCAATTATAAGGATAGTGATAGATCTTATTGTTGGAATCATGAAACCATGTTTGGTGATCATAGTGGTTTACATGGGTATACCAGCTTATGATGATTGAGTTATAATACACTTAGGAGGTCCAAGGATGAAACTTAACCCTAAATGTCCTAGTGGGTGAATATGACTTACTTGATTGGGAAAGTGGGGAAGCTTTGAAGATCTCTTATTGTTAGTAGATAGCCTTATCCATCTAATCCATGAGGCATGAACTTTGTTAGTAAATTTATGAGACTCATGGATAAATATTTATGGGCTATGTTGGAATACACCCTTACTTGAAATAAGGTATTGATGAACTTGAGATCCTTGAAACTGAACATGATGTTATATGTTGGATATTTATGCCATCTTGGATGATATTTGGACATCAAGTAGATCGATGAGGAATATGGATCATTGTACTTCACTTACAAATGTGTTTAAGTAGTGTGATGTATAATACCTTGGCATAATTTACCAAACCTTTAGACCCACATATGTGACATAACATTGTGTTCATTTAGTTCATGTAAATTATTGTATATTGTGTAAACATTCTAACTTTTATTGATAATATTAATCATGCAAACTTGTAACTTTGATGTTTTATGTGATTGTAATTAGTTGTGAACCTCCATATTTCCCCATGATAGTAATATTGGTATATGTATATGGATTAGAATTATGTGGTCATGAACCACCTTGTGATGTAGTTATATTTATGAATAATCTCTATTAACTAAAGATCTGTTAGGGTATAGTGGATGTGTTATTTAGTGTGATCTTACATCACAACTCTAGCATTGAACTTTGATACAAGTAGGAGGTTTAGGGTGAAGAGAAAACTATAACCATAATTATTAAGCCAGGTACGGGATAGGAAGTGGAGTCTCACATAGGTTAAAACCCTATTTCTCCCCTTTACATGAAGGATCCACCTGATTCATTTAGATTGTGTACCATGAGCACCACAAGATGGATGTGGGATAATCATACATAATGGCCACCTCTTGGATTGAGTGTCCCTTTAACTACATCTTGGAAGTTGTCGTACAAACAACCTTGTGAAATTTGTTTATGTATACTTGTAAAATCACTATTTATTCTTGGAAATTAGACTTCCATACAAAATCAACAAGACTAAACTTGCTAAAACACATATTGACTTGTAAAAGCACATATTTCTATGATTGATGTAATGGTTAAATTACCTAAAATAAATTCTCTAGAATTAATGTTCTAATTTAAGGCATGTGTTGACTAGTAAGTACAACCATGCTATGTACAAGGTATTATTGTGTAAACCTAAAATTATTATATTTGTGTTTTATTTAAACATGGCTGGAATTCATGTTGATTTCATGCTTGAGAGGAGCAATATTAAGTCATGATGGGGTGGATTATTAATTTTTTTATGTACTTGTTATGTTGTAAAAGGTAAGTGCAATGAGATGGTGGGATTTTAATCCATGTAACCATCATGTGAGCTCATAAAATTTATAGAGAGCATGTTGAAAACTTTAGGGTTGCATGTGAATACTTGGTATGGCTTATTTGATGTTTGGTGTAAGATGCTACACTAACCCATGAATGGTGAATGGTGAAAGATAAGTAACCATGGATTATTAGATAGATATTCTTTCTGACATTTTGTGATGAATGTTACCAAGAAGGTATGCATGCACAACATGGGTTATGGGGACCATAAAAGTATGGTTGTTGTTAATTTCATTCTAGAATGAATGAAATAATTTATGCACAAAGCATACTTAGGTGGTGGCAATGTCATGTACCGGTATGGATGTTGTCTTATTTAGCATTCTATAGAATGATATTAAGTTATGAGTATAGTTATATTTAACTAAAAAAATGAATGAAATAATTTATGCACAAAGCATACTTAGGTGGTGGCAATGTCATGTACCAGTATGGATGTTGTGTTATTTAGCATTCTATAAAATGATATTAAGTTATGATTATAGTTATATTTAACTAAAAAAATGTTGTGGGAAGACAATGCACCAAATCCAAGGGTCTTGTGAAAATCTGTTGGATTGTAATTTTTGTAACTACTATTATGAAATTATAGTTTTATGCATTAATACTTCCTCCTAATAAGAGGAAGGTTTGGTTGAAATTTATTTTCCTACCAAAACTTGTTACAGTGAGTAAGTAAGATGAAATTCC